>JAJHSJ010001176.1:0-27961 GCA_021015155.1 Magnolia officinalis | reverse complement strand
GTATCCGAACTCGGCCTAAACTCACTTTCGGGCCTACAAAATTGGCCCGTCCTGACTCGAACTTAGTTCCAGGTCGGGCTGAGTCGGGCTTTTCGGGCCGGGTCGAGCGAGCTAACCGGGCTAGCCCGGTTTTTTGTGTACACCCCTATCCGAAGGTGTATTGGGCAGATTCTACAAGGTCTGAATCCTTATTTTGGCCTACAAGCGAATGACTTAATTCACTTAAATTTGAGTTAATTTTCTAAAGATATTCGTGTTTCTCACACACTTCGCTCCGGCCTCAAGTTGTGCGTTCTTGGATACTATCTGAATTTGATTTCTGAGATGGTTGTCAAGCCCAGTAAGGCAGTCATATCCGTATAGTTTCACGGTCATCGGACTTTCGACGTATGGTCCAGGTCTGATACGGAGTTTCAAGGTGCTCCCCGAGAGCAACCGGGTTTAGAGATTGATCCTAGATTTCAGGGTAATGTAGCGTTAACGATTCTATAAGTTTTGGGTCTTGCAGTTCGTATTTAAAGTGATTAGTGCTAATTTCACAGGTAATCTAGTTTAACACTTAGTTAATTTCATCTAATTTCTAAAGGATTTGGTCCTAAGTGATTTCTGTCTGAGGTGGTACTCGGGTCTTTGTACGAATTTTTCCGAGACGTTACACTTCGTCTCACATGGGGGCATGCGATACGTGGATAGAGTATAGGTGTCGCACCAAGCACTAGGTCAATAGTAAAATTAATCTCACGCTGAGGAGGTAACTCAGGTATTGTCCTGAACACATCTGTGAAATCCTGAACTACTGGCATTTTCCCAAGTGTCGGACCATTAACATTCTCTAGCAGGGTAGTATAACAACTAATGCGGTAGTATCAACTGACTTGCACTGAGATGTAAAGGTCACGCCCTCAGGTCCATGGGTTGTCACCACCCTAGTATCATAATCGATCTCTGCCCTCATCTCGGTGAGTCAATCCATACCGAGGATCACATTGTAATGACATAGCAGGGAAATAATCAGGTCGACGAGTACCGTTCTGCTCCCTAAGTCTATCGAACAACCCTTACGTATCTTGGTAGTATCGGAGAAGGTCCCTGTGGCGGTAAAGATTCTCAATCCAACCATAGGACTAGTTTCTAACCCTAGCCGCTTGACTGTTGCGCATGAAATGATGGAGATAGTGGACCCGGTGTCCACCAATAAGAAGACTAGTGTGCCTTGGATATGCGCTGTGACTTCAAAGGCCAGTGGTGTTGTAACTGCTGTCTCAGATGCCTCAGCTGCAAGTGAGTGCACACGAACTTGTTGAGGACGATTTGGCTGCGGTACCATAGGTCGTTGAGGCGGCCTAAATCGAGGTGCAGGTGGCCTGTACGAAGGTTGTGCGGGTAGTACAGAACGTAAAGGTCGAGCTAAGACAGCTAGTGACATCTGACAGCTGATCCTCTGAGGGGGCAAAAACTGTTGTCCCTCATCCTGGTAAAGCAATATGTGTCAACATAACCCGACCTCTTACAGTAAGTGCACCACATGTCAGGTCACCTCGGCTTTGTCAGTGGAGCCGTAAGCTGAGGAGGCGAATGCACGTGGCCTCTTGCCGAGGAACGGTCTGCTCGGCATATTTGGTCGAGGCATTTGACCCATGGGCACGCACGTAAGGGATAGTTTGTCCCCGTCCTACTCAGCCCGCAGAGATATATTCACTAGCTCAGCATAGCTGGGTATGCTAGCGCAACACATCTTCGAGCGTATCTCGGGTGTAGACACTCAGAAAATGGCCGTATAAGCATCGACTCATCAGCCAATATCAACAAAGCGTACCTAGTCAGCTTCGTGAATCTGTTCTCGTACTCAGCAATAGTCATTCCTCCTTGTCGGAGGTGAAGGAACTCTCACTCCTCATAGCGGTATGTGAGGGAGAAATACTTCCCGTGGAAGCGTGTCTCGAAGGCCTCCCACAACCATACGTAGTCGACAGCAATGGTCCGAAGGACGCTGTCCCACCAGAGGTTGGCCTCCTTCTCGAACATGTATATGACTAGTTTAACCTGCTCTGCCTCAGTGCAGTGCAGCGGCTTCAGCATCTTAGAGATGCGGTCAAGCCAATACTCGGCCCCCTCGAGACTGTGAGTACCCGCAAAAGTAGGAGGTCGGAAGCGTTGGAATCACTCGAATAAGCCGCTGGCTGTCACGTTTCCAGCAAGCTACACAGGTGGTGCAAATGGGGCCATGTGCATGTTCTAGGCAATGGCCCCCACAATGGTGGCAAAACTTTTGTTGCTTGCTGTTGTTACTGCATGATGCATTGCTGTCTCAAAGCGCATCATCTGCTCCAACCTATCAGGAGGAGGAGCCGACTGTGATACGGGAGGCGTCGAGGTAGATGCACGGTTCTGCTCAGGAACCGGTGGTGCAGAAGGCGTTGCCCCATTAGTGGGGTCAGTGGCCGGCTGTGAATTCGGCATCGTGTCACTGTCAGGGCCCAAGCTAGGGTCCGTATGGCTATTACTTAGGGGAGGTGCCCCGTCAAATGACTCGCCAAGTGTAAGACGTGCCGTACTCCGAGTGGCCTTAGGTGGCATTCCCTAAATACAACATAGGAGGCAACCCGTGTGAGATTTAGCATAAGAACATACACTCATCCACACATCATTCACATTCCAACTCAAAAGAAGCTTCATGCATTTTATTTACCAAAATTTGTCACAATACACGAGATATAGTTTTACATGAATTATGACAAAAGATGCATGTGAGCTAATCTACCAAAGCTTAAAACACTAAACATACCAACAACCAAACAAGTCTACTAAGGCTAGTACAAAGGAAGACTAACAACAAGCAAATTAAAAGATGACTACACATGTGACTAGTCGTCCGAATTTGGTGATGGAGGAGGAGCACCCTTGTCCTGCATGCAGCACAGGATAGCCTTCGAGGTGCGAGACACCTTAAATTTTTGTTTCATGAAGGTCTGATTCTCTTCAAGCTTGGCCCAGGTCTCACTGACCTCCTATAGCAGGGCAACCTGACCCTCCTCAATTTGAGCTAAGTGGGCTTCCAAAGTAGCCCAATCACCATCGCGCTCATGTGTAGCAGGAGGAGAGCCCTCATCTGTGTCTTGGGCCTCCTCTTCTTCCTCTTCCTGCCCTTCCTCTTCCTTCCTCTATCTCATCTTTGCCTTCTTCATCACTATCTTCATCTTTACTTCCCGTCTCATCCTCACTCTCATCGAGTCGGGCTTGACGTTGTCGTGGCCCCATATTCATGTTGTTGAGAGTAGTGTCGCTGATGAAATGGATCGGCGCAGGAATTTCTGTGCCAAGTCTGTAGCCGAATTCACGAGCAAGCTTGCATATGAGTTAGCCGAATGGGAGTGAAAGGGTTGTCCTAACAGAGCATGCGGTCTGAACTATCTGTAGTAGTACATACGTAGGCAAGCACAGGTTGTCTCCCTACCCAACTCGGTACAGAAAATCTACCATCAGATGTGTGCACTCGCTGCGATTGCTCCATCTCGGATACACATTATGGGTGAAGATGTGGTGGAGCAGGCGGAAGTCAGGAGTCATTCTGGATGCCAGGAGGCAATTATTTGGATTCCAGTGGACCAGTCGGCCACAAAGAAATCGAGTGCGGCAATCTTTTTCACGTGCACTCCTAAGGCTCTTCTCACTAGCATAAACCTCTCCACGCGGCATCCCCATGATTCGAGCTATCAAACCAACATCTACTATGGCTTCTCGCCTTCCCACGAGAATTTTGAACTGTAAAGGCTCCAACGATGGCTCTTGTATATGAGCATAGAAGGCTCGGACAATGCTCTCGTTCGCATGTGAGTTTCCCTCAATATGGACCCCATCCGGCGTCCAACTGGCAATCCATCGCCGAATAAAGCTCAAAGATCTTCTCGTCCACGTGTGCTTCAAAAAGAACCCTACACGCCTTGAAACCTTCCATGTGACATATCCGCCAGTAGAGCTCTTTCGAGGGGAGCCTGAGGATCGAGATCCCGCTTCGTTTTCATCTCCCGATCGACGCTTGTACTTGTTGCGGTGCCTTTCTGCCTCCTTGAACGGGTAGGGCAACTAGGCCCGACTTCATCCGTGGAAGCCTTCTTCTTCCCCATGAGAGAAAGAAGTGTGGAGAGCAAGAATATGGCCGCCACTAACTCGAAAGAGCCATGAAGGTGAAGAAAACTGGGGAGGTGGAATGGGTTGGTGGATTTGAGATGTATAAGACACAATATGGTTTTGTGTACTAAAAGGGGAGGAAATGAGGGAGATAGAAGATGAGTTTTGATGAAGATGGTGGAGGGGTGTATGTAATGAAGAAAAAAATATATGAGAATGGAGGGGAGATTTAAGAGAGAAAAATGGAGTTTTTGAGAGATTGGAAAGCTTGGAGGTGTGTAAGAGAGGGAAAGGAAGCAAATGGGAAGAATATAAGGGGTCCCACACTTTTTCGTGGGGCCCACAGCCGTGTACATGTGCCAGCTCGATGCGGCCCGACAGCCTGGACGAACCAATCCCCGAGGCCTCGCCGATCCGGCGATGGCATCGCCGGTCGCTGGACAATGAGGCAAGGGCTCTCCCCAGGAGCGACGCTATCCCCCTGCTGAAAATGCGCGGGGTCCACTTTGGTTCCCCCCGATTTGCACCGTTTGGGCCCTCAAGTCCGTTTGAGTCGTTTTCGGTATCCATCTCGCGTATATTCACACGTTTCGGGTTGTTTGAGTGTGGAATATGATGACTTATGGTCTAAACCTTTCGAATGATGGTTTGAAAAAGGATCGGGGCCATCTCGCATGATCGCAAATGCCCACGGGTCCAATTTTAATGGTCAGTTTCTTTATCGGCAACACTGGGAATCCTACGACTGTTTCTAAGTTTTATCGCTCCCTCTTAGATCAAAGTACGTCAGGGTGCGTCGTGTTACGTCCTGAAAACCAGGTCCAGTTTAATCCAAATCATGCTCTGATACTAACTTGTAACGTTTTGAAAATCGGAGGTCGAGCAGGAGCCCAACTCCTGAGTTTTAACGCATCACTTATGCAACATAGATAATGATGATTAAATGTTGTCTGTATTAGCACATTAAACATGAATGGGATTACACTAAATCAGCATATCATACTTCAGAGACAGTTAAATTATGCAAGCGGAATACTGTGGTAAGTATATAGAACATATAAGTGATTGTAAGTCCCCAGAGTATGAACATGATACCAGGTTAAATAATTACATATTTGGTACCAAAATATATAAAATGATAAAGTGTAATGTCGTCTAATCCATATCCCTGTAACCCCGGTGACGCAACTCTAGGTTTACATAAACCCGCCAGAGAGTTGCAAATAGGAGAACTCCTCATCATCATAGAAGGCAGGCTCCGTCTCGTAAGTCTCGCCGCCATCTGAAACTACAACAGAGTCTGGTTAGTGTTTTAAACACCGTCCCAGAGTGGGAGTAAGTGATCAACTCAGTGGAGCTATAAGGCAAAGGTTAACATGTTATCAATTCAGTTAAGCAGTAATGATAAAGCAATACAACAATTACGTCCTAAGTACTCTAGTTAATGTAAGGATGATATGTATTAATGATGCATGCCCTTGCCTGCACTCTTTCAGCGTCATCATCTCACAATCGCGCATGCAACACTCCCGGTAAATGTGCGCTTCCTCGCCAAAGCACTTGCAATGCGGTGCATGTGAGTGATTAGCCGAGTTCTTAATTAGTCTTATTCATACAGCAGGTTGGGAAGCTAAGGCACCTCCCTTTATATCATTTACCCAAACAATGATCCATCTAAGGTCGTCAATCCTAGTTAATCTCATACGATAGCAGTTCTAGGTCGCTATGGAGAGGCTCGTCACCCACCTCAGCGCATGCCTAGTTTATACTCGAAGTCACTACGGAAAGGCTCGTCACCTTAGCGTAGTCCTAGTGTATACTCGAGGCTCGTCACCTGATCGTAGGCCGATAACTCGAATAAAGTGTCTCATACCACCGTATTCGGATTACGAGTTTGGGTTGCTCACTAGACACTAAAGGGAGGCTCGTCACCCCAGCGTAGGCCGACAGCTCGACCACGGTGTCTCATACCATCATGACCGGCTCATGAGTCTTAGCGGATTGTGATACCAAGGTTAAACGGGCTTTTTGCTAGTAAGTTGGTACCTTAGATTCAAGTAGTAGCGTCCATACATGGTGAACATATATTAGGCCAATCGGGTTGCTTGACAAGCTCGACCGATACGAGCGTACGTTGAATTGATCGACATGGAGTGCGTAAGCATTCCCCGTGGCCTAACCACTGTCGACAAGCAACGTACGACTTGGATTCATCAAACGTGTCATATGTGGCGTAACGACCTCAGCCACTAATTGAGGAATCATTACCGATTGCCTAGACTAAATCGTAGCCCCAATTACACTCCAAACAATAGCATTCACATGTAATAGTCAAAGACAGCGTGTGACAACCAATCTAAGTATAAATCTCATTTGAGCATTTCAACAAACACATAGTGCACATGTTATTATACATAGGCATTTCATTCATAAATCACATTGTAGTAATATAGGTTACATGAAGGAAACTGTGACTATAGATAAGGGAATTGAGAATCCTATCTCAACACCCTCATTAAATACACCTCAACAAGCATTTTCTCATTCAGGCATTTCATCAAACACTTAAACTACACATATCAACATACATGTAATAAATTAATTATAACGTACATTATAGCAAATCCTTTCACAAGGGAGTTATCACACGTACAACAATCATATATTTTCAATCCATAATCATGGCAAACACAAATCATAATTCCACATTCATTCAAACATTTCAACAAACACATGGAAAGCATTAAAATCAACATAGTTCATATATATATATATATATATGTATGTATGTATGTAATATACGGAAAACATCGTATCTAAGCACATGTGATAGCAATCAAGTCAGTCATAAATCATTAACTGATATTGAAAGCCTTGAAAACCATAACCTAAACGTTTATAGTCCGCACCTTCCGTCGGTAAACTCGTATCGAACTCAGTTCGAACGCTATGCCTTTGTCTACGACAAAACGGCAACCTATAGCATGAAATAGGTTAGCTATTTCACCATTTACTCTATTTGGATTCCTAAAACATATTAGGGTTAGGATTTCTTACCCAAGCACGAAGTCGAAATCGCCGGTATAGCGATGTAGGTAGGATGATTCAGCACGTGGAGCGATGGGATCAAATCCCGGTAACTATCTCTCACTCACTCTCTTTCTCCTTACTTTCTCCTTCTCTTTTCTCTCTTCTCTCTCTTAGGGTTTGGAAATTCGTATGGAATGAGAGAGGGGTGAGTTTAGGGCTTTATATAGGATCAGAAGTGAACTCAATGGCCCCAGGGCCATGGTATACTTAGGTTATAGCCAAAAGTCAACTATTTCGGGCCAACGGAGCTCATCTGGAAGGCCCTTTTTCTGCATACTGTCTAGAGAATGTCCCCAGACAATGGATCTATGTCAGGTTAAGTTTTCGGTCTGATCGAATTTTCGGATCGACCGTGGAGGACCAGTTTCAATTCAACGGTCATCGTTACTCGATCAGGACCACAAGTACACTGACCTGTGTAGGGAAATTTCTCTGATCCGAGGGTGATTTGGGTCAGATTCTGACGATTTGAAACCTTAAATTTGGCCTGCAAGCGAACAGCCCAATTCACTTAAATCTAAGTTCATTTTTAAAAGATATTCGCGTTTCTGACACACTTCGCTCTGGGATAAAGTTGTGCGTTTCGGGATATTATTGGACTTGATTTCCGAGGTGGTTGTCAAGCCCAGTAATGCGGTCATAACCGTATAGTTTCGCAGTATTCGGACTTTCGACGCGCGGTCCAGGTCCGATACGGAGTTTCAATGTACTCCGAGAACAACTGGGTTTTGATATTGATCCTACGTTTTTAGGTAATGTAGCGTTAGCGATTCTACTAGTTTTGAGTCTTACAGATTGTATAGAAAGCGGTTCAAGCTAATCTACCGATTAATTCAGTTTAACACTTAATTAATTTTCGTCTAATTTCTAAAGAATTCGGTTCTTAGTGATTTTTGCCTGAGGTGGTACTCGGGTCTTTGTACGGATTTTTCCGAGACGTTACACCTACTATTATGGGTAACAATGGATTGACCAGATGTATAGACTCGAAGACTATGGATTGCTTGAGAGCCGAAGAATAACATCGGCCTCGGAGGTCGACTTCGGTTACCAACTTTGGAGGTCGCCTCGAAAACCGACTCGGCTTCAAATACCGACTCGACCTTGGGAATTCAAATACACTTATAATATATTAAGATATGATAGAATTATGCTCCGAGATATTCACCGAGGATCTTGGGAAGTCAATCACGACACATCCGAAGGAAGATATCTTCCGTAATATGCAATCACCATCCAAGAGGCATTACCATATACACCACCACCCTAAAAGGCTATAAATGAGGGATCCGCCTACGGTGAAAGGTACGCAGAATCTCTCACCCAAAACCCTTCGATACTACTAGACCCAGATTCTTAGCCTAAGTTTGGCATCGGAGGGTCCCCTGCTCTAGTCAGGGTCTCCTTTGTCTTCTTCCTGTGCAAGTAATCGAAGGTCTAAAAATGGTGGACCGGATTTTTGCATCAGCAATCACCATCTTCATCACTATCATCTTGATATGAAATTTCACCTTCTTCTTCTTTTTTTTCTTCACAAGAAATAATGACACAATTCTTCCTCTTGCACCTCCTCGCTCCTTGCTTTTTGCCCTTTGTTTCTTATTTGAAAACTATTTTCCAGGACTTGCAATACCAAATAAAAAAGTTATGTAGATTGAATGTTTGAGTTTTAAGCATACTATGTTGCTTACCTAGTCATCGTGAAGACCTAATTCCTTCATCACCATTTATAGACATTCTCTCATATTCATCTATCTGTTATCTGTGGCAAGGCAGGGTCTCTTTCTTGGTGATCTTCGTCGTCGATGTTCATATCCAACGGTAAATTGGATAACTAGATCATTACATAGTCTTACATCTACAATTGAAGAAAAGCCATCTAAATTGAATGTTTGAGTTTAAAGCATGCCAGATCACCTATCCATGATCATGAAACCCAACCCCTCTATCACATCTATGGCTCTAACTATATCCATCCATGTATTGTCTTCTGAAAGAGCACAATACTCTTTCCTAGTAATCCTCATTATAAGATTCCATATCCAATACACAAATGGGATCAAGTGCATATCTTTAACTCTTTCCTTATATAGCTATAATTACAAATTAGATATTTTACAAAGACAAAAGCATAATCTTTGCTATTATTTTTTAAATATAAAGTATTTACACTTTCCTTATGTAGCTACAATTACAAATTATATGCTTTACAAAGATGAAAGCGTAATCTTTACTATTATTTTTCAAATATAAAGTATTTATAATAAACTAAAATACGTAAATTTAATGACTTTGTAGAAAACTGAGGAAACTTAGAAATAAAACAATGGGTTGCCAACATTTCATAGGATGAAAATGTGAATTTTTCACCACATGAGAAACTGGATAGGCTAGCCTTTCAGTCTTGTGGGCAGTGGTGGGATTGATCTAGGGCATATGCCTAATGGGGACTGTACGAGATATAACGTCCTTTTCTAAGGAGACTTCGGAGACAAGTATTCATTTTTTGTGCCTTTGAAATCCAGTCAGATATTTCCTTTTAGCTTGTATACACTACATGGATATCACTACATTGGATTGTGGTTATTCCGTCTCATCCCTTGTGTATGTAAATTGGTCTTGTTTAATTACTTTGGTTCTAATCTTTGGTTCACTAATGATATTGTAGTAAGCCATGTACATGGAAGCACATTAGTTTGCTCACATGGGGTTGTGGCACATTGACAAGGTGATGCAGGACAATTAACCACTTGCTTTAAAAGCTCGAATTGATAGAGCATGGCGAATCAATCCCTTTATCTCATAGCCCAGTCCCCACATCGCATGGGTTAGGACTCCAGCTGAAGCCTCCTTGTGGGCCCCACATCGTATGGGTACCATCTCACACGAGCCACCCACCCTGAGTGTATCCCTGCATTCCGCAGGCTACCCCACTCGAGCTTGGTGTGAAAATGCCCCTGCATTACAAAGACCACAGGAAGGAATTTGCTTATGGTCTTGACTAGGGAGTATATGCTTCGGCTACATGTTTTGCCAATCTCTTGACTAGGGGGCTTGTCATGGAGTCTTTTAGGGAAACTGAGAGGTAAATAAAGTGAGTCTCAGTGAAGACAATACCTAGATGCTCTTAGATTTTCCAAAAGAGCAACTGTATATCTATTGATAGCTTGAAAGGATCCATAGGGTTAGTCTCTTAATTAAAGACTGAACTCCAAGATGAGATCGCTAGTACAATTGGCCTAGTTATTCATTTTGGAATGCTATCTTCTGTGTCAAAACATGATTTCAAAATAGTCCTTTTAAAAGATAAACGAGATGTTTTTGCTTTTTAAGTAATGGCATGTGTAGATAGGAGTCTTGTGTATGTGTGCCTCGGACGCGGATTGCGTCCTACCCTCGCCCAGATGGTAATCCGTCCAGATAGGGCTCTGTGAGGCACACCGTGATGTAAGTGGCTTATCCACTCATCCCTTTTCTCAGATCATTTGAAGGTGTGATCCTAAAAATGAAGAAGGTCCACAACTCCAATGGACCACACCAAAGGAAGCTGCAGGGATGATGACATCCACCGTTGAAACATTTCTAAGGGCCACCGTGATGTTTTTTTACCATGGAACCTATTAATAAGGTCATGTAGACGTGGATGAAGTGAAAACACAAATATCAGCTTGATCCAAAACTTCTCCAGCTTCCCGAAAGTTTTTAATGGTGGACATTCAATCCCCACTTGTGGTCCACTTAAGGCCTGTACGTGCCTCGTTTTTTGGTTTGTATCTTAAAATGATCTGAGAAAAACGATGAACGGCGTGGATAAAACATGTACATCACAGTGAGCCCACAGATCCCTGCCCGGACGGATTACCGTCCGCGTTGGGGGGGGGGGGGGGGGGGGGGGGGGGGACGCAATCCACGTCCCGTGTCACTCCTACGGATTCATAACACCGTCTAGTGTAACAGGGGTTACATGAAACAGGCATTCCTCTTTGTGCATAAGCGAATAAAGCTACCAGGCCCGGCTAAATCCACTCCGTCTATCATGTGGGAACATTTATTTTAACCATACACGCAAAAGATCAGCCTCATAAAGAAACTCCTATAGCCAACACCATAAGGAACAATGTAAAATTACACATGGCATGGTGTTGGCCAACCTAACCAATACTGCTTGTAAATTCAGAATCAGGCCCATTGATCAACAGCCTTCACCAATCATAACGAAAACCATGGAACCAAACTCCTCTAAACTGAAAGCCTAATAGTTTCAGACAACAGTCCATTCAAAATCAAAGCCTAATAATTTCAGACAACAGTCCATTCAAAATCAGGCCCATCTGATCAAAAGCCTTCGTCACCAAAATCAGAGGATTTCAAGTGTTTATACTCGTTTTTGGCACTCTTACGTGGGACAATGAGATACCGCCACGTATCGGCACTACGTATTAAATAATGGCGAAATCTTACTCGCGCCATCCATTATTGTTTACACCTGATTTTGCCCGATCTTGCATGCCCAAATTAAACATACAGAAGACGCACATGGCAGCTATGCCACTGCCATGTGCGGTGTAAATGATTTTAAGAGGAGTAAGTTGAGACATGCACACGAGAGAGAGCATTAAATATTAGAATTCTATTAAAAAGTATTCTTTGCAAAAATCAAGAATCTCACTAAAGCAAGTTTCTCTCTCAGCATTAAATGTCAGAATCTCATCAAAGAATATATTTATCTAGTATTAAATGCTAAAGCCTTACCGAAAGCAACTCTCTACGGATGCCAAAGCCAAGTGACGCAATGATCAAAGTCCATAGATGTGAGGACTTCAGCCAATGCACGCGAAAGATTATCTCTTGTACAAGTGGCCGTATGCAATAAGCCACGCTAATGTAAAATAATCAAAGAGATTTTCACAACCGATTATCCAAATCCTTTACAATGCTAAAGACTACGCAAGGCTATCAACTCTCAGAAGCCTATATAAATAGCACTCCACGAAGAGCTCCAAACCTCACGCCAAATACATCTATTCACTTCATATTTATCTTTCCTTAGTTTATACTAATTCTAATATAGATAACTACTGCATTGCAGCTCCCACTGTAGTACCTTAAGAGTATGAATAAATATCCTCAACCTTTAAGTTATAAGAACATGTTCAGTTGAGTTTCGATTCGGTTGATCATATCAATCTAGTAACACATCGTGCTGACCACCCGCCTCAATCATCTATTCCGATAGACGAATCAGGTATTTATCTTTGTTTTTGTTTCGATTATTTCTCTACTTGAATATTATTTTATCGATTGTAATGGACCATACATTTTGAATATCAATAGTCCATACTGTTTAGCCTTCTTTTGTTTATTTTTACATTCTTATTCATTTAAGAGGCATACAAACTTAGAAACTAGTGAAAGAAAAAGTTCTTAAGGTCGTAAAGTTGCATCTGTTGTCATAAGGGAAAAATGAACTCATTCGAAAGGGCTAACCCCAGCCCTCTCACAAATTGCCTGAACAGATCACAAACTGGTGGTTGAAAGGATAACTAGATCCCAGTGTAGTCTCCAATCTATCCATCTCGACGTAGGGGACACCAGCAATTCAATCAAAACCTTTTGAGTCGAGTAGACTCTGGCACGCTCATGCATCTTACCCCATAACAATGAACAATCAATCTAATCCCTCGCTTACACGTGTGCCTTGTTTGATTGAATTAGCAGCAACACCAAGTACAACAATATGAAAAATTGAGCAAGCATATAAAGATACGAATTCAACGTGGCTTAGTTGATACTAACAACATGATCCTCAAAAGCCATCATCTCATCCAAATAAGAAAGCCCATACATAGCTTCTACATAAGGACAATATGGAGAAGTTATTAAAAGCCACAACAGTTTTGGTAGACTAAGCAGCAACAACAGAAATGCATATACCAACAGCACCTGTCAACGAGCTTCGACAGCATGGCCAGTGGCTCCTTCTTCACAAAAGCTTCAATATATTCCTTCCTGAAGATTCACAAACCTTTTTGAGAAATTACAGGAGAAGACAGGGCTGAGGGGAATCAGACCCAGCCATAGAAATGCAAATTTGCAAGAACAAGCACATTACCTTGCAGGAAGATGATCATGAGGACGGTTATACGGAGTCCAGACTGGTTCACCCACGAATAGCCGCATCGCCTACAAAATGCATCGTGTAGGTACATAATTCCTAAGGTGGCATTTCACTTGGATGGTGGAAACACAAACATAGTCTAGCAGGATGCGATGAGTAGAGACTCAGTTGAATTTACCAATTCCATTCGCATTTTTAGTCTAATCATTCTCTAGTCAAATTTTAACCAAATTTAAATGGGGAAGATAGGATTTTCTGCCAAGTCTAGTAGTTGTCCCTTCCGGCTATAGATCAAGTCCAGCTGAGCTTTTTTGAACTATTCACATCTTTCTGAATTATGCATGGGTTTTCAGTTCTGAGAATTGGGGCACATTGTTCGGTAATCGAGACCACTGGTTTGTTACGTCATGCCATTGATGGAACATGCTGCAGTAATTCCCAAGAACGAAAGATTCCAGTGACTAACATTAGGACCATTGGTCTATTTGCACACAAGACACGAGACCTTTTATGATGTCTCCCACATCTTTGCAAAGTATACATGCACTTTCAGTTCCAAGAAGCAGGCTCCATTGTTCAGCAATCCAGATTATTGGTATGTTGAGCCATGCCATGGGTGGGACACGCCGCGATAATCTCCCAGATCGAAGGATTATGGTTACCAACATTAGGACTTTTTCAGTTCAATGCAGATCATTGTCAGGTTTCTCTTCTTAACCAGTGCAGAATTCAGAAGGTTAAGATTGTCCAATGGAGGAGAGGAAATTTTTAAGGAATATTCATCTGGAATGGACACAACAGATTGCCCCATCTGAATTATAGAACCATGGGCCTCACTAATCAAAATCGAAAAACTTTTGCACACCATGCAAGGATGTGGCCCATGTATCATAGAATTCCTTCTAAAGCATCATCTTTCAGTTCTTACAAGTATCCAGACCGCCTCTCATTAAACACTAATTATCCAAGTAAGGCCAGTCGCCAAAGATAAAAGCACATCATCCATGTTTGTGTTTATTCAATAAAATTCATCTGTTCTATGCACATCGAATGTGCAAGTTAAAAAGCTTCTCTGGTTTAGAAAAAAGACAGCATTTTTCAAAACTCAGCCTTTGTTACTGGGGTTTTCATTCAAATAAAGCATTCCAGATGCACGATCCATTTTGTGGTTCCAGATAGTTCATCTGGTGGACCCACCATGTGTAGTTGATTGACCAAACTGTTCTCCACTGGACAAAACCAGCCATTCAATCAGTGGACAGTTTTTTTCATCAGGTGGAGACTGCATTCGTCCTTCTTGAATGCTGGTTTGGCATTTAGCAGCTCCGTCAGTGGTTCCGCCAGTTGCTGGATATCTGAAAGTGAGTTCCTTCTGTACCTTCTAGCCATAAGAAGTTTGCTGTGCCGTTCATGTAGTGATTAGTAATTTGGTAGTGTCGTGTAGATTGGATTCTTGAATAGTAAATATATTTCATAATGCGGATCCAAGAATATATGAACAATAGATGTCTGAACTTAATCATAAAAAAAAAAACATCATTAAGAGAGGAAAGACAAATAAGATACTTGATGTAGTTGTCGGAATCCAGTGTAAAACGGTGATAAATCCAGCAGGTAAAACAATCATGCCCCCTTTCTTCAATGCTACACGGATCCAACGCTCATTTCGTCTCTCACGTCAAAATATCCTTCACCATCATAAGAACCGAGAAAAAAAAAAAAAAAAAACAAATAGGTAAATTGAGTGGCACCCTCAAGTGATGGTGTAAGATTCACAACCACAACAGTAAATGCTATTTACCACTTCCATCTAAACAATAACGGATCTCTTCATCAGTGTGAAGATGCTCCTCAAAAAAGTCTTTGATCTTGGCCTCATAATTTGGTAACTTTTCTGGGCACACCTCAATAATGTCCTGCAAAAATGACAGCTCCATCTTGTTTAAGATTTAGTATAACACAGCACCATCATGATCCATCTTTCTCCATCCTTTGAGATTTGCTAGCATTGCTTGCCCTTGTTAATCTTGCCTCTTGTGCCTTACCACATGGATGTTCATCTAGTAAAACTCACAGTAGGGGTGCAACTTGGGTTAGTTGGGTCAGGTTGAGGGTGACTACAAGTCCAAAATCTGACCTCAAATTGGGTCAACCCGTGGCCCAGCCCAACCCGATCACCATATATCCTCAACCCTAGCCAATCTCATGTTGGGTTGGGTTAGCTAGGTTGGTTGGTCGGACTGGGTCAAGTTGCAACTAGGGTATCAAAACAAAACCCCACCAAGTGTACAGCTAGGCCTGGGTCCACACATGATGGTTGAATCAACGCATGCCATGTGTCCTGCTACTGGTGGCCAGTGTAAAAATCACACAAATATACAGAGTATCAAAACCCCCAAACCTAATTGGTGCACACAAATTCCACACGTACCAGGTTTGTGTACAAAATCCAACTAGTCCACAAGGGTGGCCCCATGATGCAGGACATGAAAATTTAAACATGCTACGCAAGATTCCAGGCTTTAGATCATATTAGTTCAGAAACAATCATACAAAAAATTCCACATCCCACGTAAAGTGAAGCACTCAACAAGGGGAATCTATGCGGGTCTAGGCCTACACATGCTAGGGCTGGATCAATTAAAGTTATAGACCAAACAATGCTCAAAGGAGAGTAGATTCAGCCACACATGCACGAGAATATTTTCCCCAATCCAAGGGATTCACAAGTTTCAATTCGGGAAACCCTAAGGTTGGAAATAGGACAAAGAAATTGGAAGTTTAAGACAATCTAGGGTTAGGGTTAGGGAAATCAGGTAAGAAATGAGTGAAAGAGAGGAGAGAGTGAACCTGAAGCCCACCCGCCCACGCGTGTGGACAGCAAGCCACGCCTGATGCACATGCGCTGCGGGTTGTCCGCACGTGCGTGGGGCCCACGAACCCAAAAACCTCCTCTTTGTGGCTGGTCGGCTAGGGTTGGGCTACAAACCCCCTAAGTTTCGGCCCGATCCGACGTACGGTCCGTGCGTGGTGCTTCGCCGAAGTTTCAGCCAGATTCCAGAAATCTGCTGTAGAGAAGGAACGGCTGCAAAATAACGATGGATTTGCAGGTGGAATGACTGTAGGAGAGGAGGAATATGAATGGTAGAAGGTGGGGGCGAATCAGGATGAATGTAGCTTCGCACCATGGTAGTAGCCCTTCGAAGAAGGGAGGGTTTCGCACCCAATTAGGTTTTCACAACTCAAAGAGGAGCAAGAAAACGCAGAAATTTTATTCCAATCATTAATGAGAAAAAATACTACAAGGCGTGCCTATTTATAATAAAATCTTATGCCCCAAAACTCGCGTCATGTGCGCAGCCTATTACTTAGAGAGCGAAGTAACCACAAATAACAACTAATTAAAGTAATCTAAACCATCCATGATGTTCCTAATAACAATAATAACCAAAACTCAAAGTACTAGATTGTTTGGATAGTGGGCCACGATCATGAGAACCCATGGTTGGATTCACATGATGATTGAGTCCACTCCAAGGAACCAAAACGCAATCCTCTAACTAGGAAGCCCTCCCTGGACGTCGTCATTGATCCAGATCGATGGTGGGGCCCTCCTCCTTGCGTACATGCGTAGGAAAGGCGTGCGTGTGCGCGTGATGTCCCCATCACCCCACCAAGAAAGTTGCACATGCATACGCACGCACTTGTAAGTTGTACTTAACTGTCCATGAATCAGAGGTTATGATTGTTTGAACAAATTTTGATTTTGGCATTGTGGCTTAGCGATAGTGTCCCACAATTTAGTCAATTCACAAAATTGCCTGCATATCAAGTGTCATTCACAATCCGAATATTCAAATATCCCATATGGCATGAAGATTAATGTGATGGGATTTCCAAAACCAAAAAAAAAAAAAAAAAAAAAAAACATTCCTATAATAAAATCATCAGGTGAGACACCAAAGAAAATTATGGACAATCAAGAAAAAGAATATCTAAATTAATGTTGTGGTCAAACGATTGTTGGATTGATCTGATTTTTGGGCCATCCAATTTTCATGATTAGGCAACCCTCTAAATTAACCACATGGGATGAAGATTAACTAGTCGGTCATATGCATTACGCTTTTAGCGAAAAAAATTAAAATTAAAAAAAAAAAAAAGAAAAAAAAAGAAGAAGAAGAAGAAGAAGTTCATATGAATAATGCAAGTGGGCCCAGATCCTTTGCAATCTGCAATGTTTGTGGAAGAAGCATACTCTACAACTCTTGCTTGTGGGGTCCATGTAGATGTTTCGATGGCATCCCACCCGTCCAAAAGGATATAGCCACCATGATATTGGGACGACTTAAAAATAAGGTGATCCAACTATCGTGTGGACCACCACATGAATCCAGTATTTTTGTTGGTTGTCCATTATTTTCTATGGGTCAAGTTTGGTATATCACCTTTTGAACCCAGTTAAAAATCAGGTCTAGTCGGGTTTGGGTCGAGTCCATGTGATGGACCCAGTTAAAGTTGGGTTGAACCGGTCTAGTTAGTTTTAATAGAAAAATTGTATATATTAATATACATTGATTATTCTGGCAAAATAAATGAGGCTTCCTAAACCACACACATCTAAGAGAATCTGCACACACCATGTGTCTCAAAGTGACATATGTGAGTGAGATCTATTCCATCCATCGGGTGGGCCCAACCATTTAAATACCCAATGGGTACCTGAAACCGATCGAATTTTGGTCTGGGTCTTCTAGATATAGACCTAGACCTAGTTAGCCCGGGTATGGGTCCTATAGGATCCGACCCGTTGACAGCCCTACATGCAGGTGAGTAGCTTGTAAAATAAATAATTGACCGTTCGCCAATTTTTTTTTGTTTAGTTGTCCTGTTATTCTTTTACTCATTTGGCATACTTGATGGCAATCACTGACTAAGGATCATGATTTTTTTTTTTTTTTTTGAAAGATCTAAGGATCATGATTGTCAATATTTATTTGTAAATGAACTTTGATTGTCAATCACCAAAGTTGTTGATACATGGGTCCCAACCAATCTTAGCATTTTCTTTCGCCCACGAAATTACCATACACATGGTATGTGTGCGTACACCAATCTGGTGTGGGGGATCTTGATATTGTGGTGCATATGACACTTGATATGATAGCCACCTAGTAGCCGTACACATGACAAACTGACTATATTGTGGGGCCTGTTGTTGCCAAGTAATAGACCATTAATCAGATTGGTCGGAACCGACTATATTGTGGGGCCCACTGCTGCCAAGTCATAGGCTAAAAATCAGCTTGGATGGAAAATCCTAGCCTCTTATTTCTAGGGAGCTTGTATGCTGAAATAAGGCCATCGGATATTATCATTTTTTTTATAGTGCAATAGCTGTCATGAATTTAAAGTTGGCATGAGTTTGGTTCATCCTATGTTTAAACAATCTGAACGGTTTAATTTGCATCGCTTGCGTTCATTGGGTTCAATCCTTCGGCGCACATTCATCATGCATCATGCTTCGACAAAGTATCAAAAGATTTTATATAGAGAACCAAAAATGAGAAAAGACCTCAATTGCACAACACCACAATTCAAATCACGTGCTATTTCATTATAATCCCACCATAGGATGAATTGGATCTTAAAGTATCAAAACAACTTTAAACTTTTTAGTAAACTATGATCTAGAAATTTACACAATGCCACATTACATGTCAAACAAGGTGGACAAGAATACTCCAGCTCAAAACTTTGGTTTCGAGTAGCAATGTCAATACTACTGCTACTACTGATGTATCTGAAGTATCATTTAGATGTAAATGGCCGTATAAAACAGTTTCTGCTGTGCGGGATTATTTTATGGAGTAAAAAACAGCTAACAGGGGAAAGCCAGATTGTGCAACAAGCAACTACTGTTTAAGGAGTTAGGGTGTGCCAGCTCAAGGAACTAGCAGACTTAGACAACATTTAGAGAAGGGTTCTAGTGTTGCTAACATTTAGAGAAGGGTCCTAAATTGCAGACTTAGACAACATTTAGAGAAGGGTCCTAAATATCCATACAACAACAAAGATTTGAGAAAACACCCCCTAGCTTTCACATAAGTAGGTAAAAATAGTGTTGCTAATTGAAATTTCGATTATTAAAATTGTTGGGAAGCACTTTCTAGGATGATTATTGTTGACAACTTGCCTTTCAATTTTGTTGAAAATGAAGGGTTCTAGTTTTTGTGTATTATCCTATGACCTAAGCTCAAACTTATTCACATACCATTGTAGCTAAGGATAACATGGAGTTGTATTTAAGTGAGAGAGAAGTTGAAAAAGAAAGTATAGCCCTAAGCATAATGAGGATGCCTACCAACATTTAAACTTCTATAAAAAAATAAAAATAAAAATAAAAATAAATAGAACATGTGCCTTATCGTGCGTTATATTGATATGAATTGGAAGTTACAAAAGAAAATTATAAATTCCCTATGATAACTAATACCATATAGTGGTGAGGTTGTTGAGTGTAATATTAAGTTATACTTGTTGACATGATGTATAGAAGAATTATGCACAATAACCATGAATAATTTGAGTCCCGGCTCTGATTCAAACTTTGAAGAGAGTTTTATAACAAGAATGGGTTGATACTAATAGTTGAATTCTTTCACATGCAATAATGTGCACGCATCTTAAACCTCATTGTTAAAGAGAGAATAAAAGAGGTCAAGACTTAATACTTCATATTCATAACAACGTAAGATATGCAAGAAGTTCACCAAGATATGAGTTTTCCGTCATGACAATAAAAATTCGGGAAGTATGAAGGGAGAGTTGATCATGAGCAAGAGGTCATTGTTCTTAGATGTTTGTACACGATGGAACTTTGTATAGAGTCTACTTTAGAGTTTCAAGTTAGGGATGGATCCACTATGGAGCTAGATTGGAATCTAGCTAAGCTTTCACGAAAAATTTTAGATAATTTTTAACCTAATAACAACACAAATTTTACTTGCTATGGGATTTTGAGTAAATTGTGTGCAAATTGAGGGATTTTGTGCAAATTCTGTATTATTATCAGGCTAAAAAAATCGGACACAATTTGCATAAAATCCCATATGGAGTAAAAAATTTCTGTTACAATCAGGGTAAAAATTTGCACACAATTTACATAAAACCCCATAGGGGTAAAATTTGTGTGTTGTAATCAGGATAAAATTCTCAAAAGAAAATTTGCACAAAATCCTAGCTAGTTTTTGTGAAAATTTGTATTGGCGCCTAGCCAATCTACCTCAATAAGGAACCAATCCTTAACTTCTTTTTGATAATTCAAATCATGTTCTTATAACAATTCAAATGCCTCTTGAAGCTGTAAAGCAGAATATAACATAAAGCATGTCGAGTTCCAGTATGTATAACCATTCAAGTACAACCACCTCAGTATACTTTCTGAATTTCTCACATTGTTTCGGATACAAAGTATGACGGTCATGACCACTTCCATATCTTTTACAAGATATGTGCACAACAACACGTGAAAGAATTCAGCTTCTATTAGCATTTAGCATTTCATTCTTTTTAATTGAACTTTCTCTTTAAAATCTAAATCACAAGATCATTTAAACTCACATTATCTTTGGTTATTATACACAATTTTTCTATACTCCATGCCAACAAAGACAAGTCAATATTATAGTCAATGAACTCATCACCATACAACGTTAGTATCACACGAAAATTTATAATATTCTTTTGTAAATCCCAAGCCGTATCGATATGATGGCAATAAGACCTATCAAAGTTTGAATAGAAGTCCAGAGCTCATTGGTGACGCATACGTGTGCTGAGGGCCCCGATTTCTCTTTCAACTTTCTTCTTTCACTCAGTATAGTTCCATTTAGTCCTTAGGTATAGTGGTGCATGATATAAATTTGAGCTTAGATTGCACAACATTATAAAAACTCTAAACCCTTCACTTCCAATAAAAATTAACGGTAAACGCATCAACAATACTCATCCTAGAAATTGTTTACCAATAGAATTCTTAATTGAATTTCCAGTTAGCAACATTACTTGCACCTATTTACGCACAGTTTAGGAGTTGTTATTTGGAACGATTGTTTATGCATGGATATATAGGACATTCTCTAACCATCGTTTGAGTGTGCTAATTCCTTAAGTAGCAACACACCCGAACCCCTTATAACAGTAGTTAAATGTTGCATGATACGGCTTTCCCCCATCAGCACTTTATAATTAATTTATACAATCTTTTATAGTTAGATGATACTTACAGATACATTAATAACAATAGTATTGACATCGGTGCTTAGAGTTGGAGTTTAAGCTAGAGTATTGTTGTTCCCATGTGTAGCGTAAGTGTAACATGTAAAGTGGCATGATATGTTTCTAGATGATAGCACACCAAAAAGTTAAGTTATTTTCATATATCCAACCCATCCATTGGGTGGTAACAACATCTGATGAAAACGAATAACACGTGATTTGAACAGATTGTGGGGTTGTGCAGGTGATTATTTTCTCACAACCAGTTCTTTATAAATCTTTTGATACTATCATACATGATAAACATGCATTCAAGGATTGGACCCAATGAGCATAAGTGATTCAAATCAAATCATCCGATGGCCTTGTTTCAACAAACAAGCTCCCCACAAATCGAAGGATAGGACTGTCCAGCCAATCTGGTACATGATTAAAGCTGTAGCAGGCCCCACAATGTAGTTGGTTTTATTTGAGTCAACTCATGCCACGCGTGCAGCTGTTGGGTGGACTGTCCCGACCTGACTAAAATTACGGACTGAGCCTGTTGCGGTTGGGTTAAGCCAACCCGAGTTGCACTGCTATCTCACAGTGGATGGGCCACATGGCAAAATCCCATTGAAATACGATCGTCACTGTCCATACATAGGATGTTTACAAACAATGGTCTGCATTACAACACCTGTGTGAGGATGGTGAGGGGCTTTAATTATTGGAGTCCAAATGGCCCATCCATAGTGAAGCACACAAGATGAATGGTTTGGACAGCCATGTTGTAGGCACAAGGAACGATCGATGACATGTGAACAAGAAATCATTAGCAAGCTAGGGAAGTTTCTCACTTCTAGAAATAGGGAAGGAAAGAAGAAAAAAGGGGAAAACCCATACCATATAGGTGTAGCCCCTGTCTACACGGATTTTCTTCAACTCCTCATCAGTTTCGTAGTTATCAGCATTTAAACTCCAACTGAGCACGCCCAGCTCTGCATACAAACATGATTGCTCTCAGAAAGTCAGATGGTAATACAAATGGGGATGAAAAGAATTATTTTGTAAAGATGTGTGCCTGCAAGTTTGTCGAAGGAAACAAACTCCTTGGGATTGCAATGATGGGGAAGTCTCTGATCTTCATCACTGTCATCCATGTACCAGGCTTGGATGACATCCTCTCTTCCATCCTGTAGCAAAAGGCAGATTAGAATCCCATCACATTACTGCATTATGATCTATGCAATTGTTCTTGGATAATAATAGAAATACAACCATGTTATAATAATAGAAATGCAACCATGATAAAATGCCAAAGCCATCTAAATACATCAATATCCAGTCAAATCTAACAACTATTTTGGATGTCACACTAAATGGCATTTGGTGATATTTGCACGGTGACTGCTTTGGTTATAAAATAGCATTTTGTTTGGGAAAGTCTGGAAACTCCATGTCAAAGCCATCTTAATGCGAATGTTTGTAAAACCAGTGCTTTTTCTCAAGTGAGTGTAATCCGGCTGGCAGTAAATTCCAGCTGACACCCTTTGAACTGAATGCAAATATAATAAATAACATCAAAACGCAACCTAAGCCATTAGGATTTAGGAGAACATATGCTGTCTATCATACAAGAGAGAGGCTTGAGCATTCAAAACTGACTAACTGGACTCATGTTCCCATCAGCAAAAACCATGATCACAGGCTTCTTGTGTATGAATTGACTCCCCAAAGGTCTTTTGACAATACATCCTCTATATATGGGAAGCCAACATAAAGCCTCTTGTACAATCTTTCAAAAAATTAATAGATAAATAAATAAAGTCACTTGTACAATGTCCTCCAAAAGTAACCATTAGACAATGTTTGGATAACAGTTCATTGCAGAGAGGACCAAATCAACTAGCAAGATACACATCTCCATATGAAGTCACTTGATGTAGGACGGTGGCTGTTGGATGGTCCCAGTCAGCCGCAATCCCAATCCCAATCCTTCAAGAACAAATCATCATCATCATTTAAGCCTTTTCCCAATTAACTGGGGTCAGATACATGAATCCTGTTCTGCCATTCCATTCTATCACAGGCATAACTTCAATTAGACTTATGGGAGTTTCGTGCACTCATTGCCGTCCCAAGCCTGACAAAGGAGGGTTAAGTCAGGTTGGCAGCCGGTGTCAAACATTTGTCATAACTTTAAGAACAGTTTAATGCTATAATTTCAAAAATAAACGACTAATTACAAATTTAGATCTTTACGTACAAGTTGGAAAGCATTGAACAATCCAATAATGATTCGCAGCACTTGTAGAAGCATAACACTACACCCCACTTAAATTGACCATCACCAAATAGGTTCTTAGGAGTCATTCCCAAAAGCAGCAGAATCTCCACAATGCATTAAACTCCAATTTTTCATTCAACTAAAGGAATCTTTTGCATTTATATTTACTCTTCCAACAACAAAAGGAACCCGAATTTAATCCAATTATTCATTAAGTCCAATCTTAACCCTCTATTTTACGTACAAAGTTGGAAAGCATCAGACAATCCAATAATGATTCGCAACACAATTGTATAAGCATATAGAACCACACCCCACTTAAATTGAGCATAACCAAATAGGTTATTAGGAGTCATTCCCAAAAGCAGCAGAATCTCCACAATGCATAAAACTCCAATTTTTCATTCAACTAAAAGAATCTTTTGCATTTATATATATTCTTCCAACAACAAAAGGAGCCCCTCCAAAGATTGTGGGATTTGCTTGGCTTGTGGGCAAGGGCAGGGTGCTCACAGTGGATAACTTGAAGAAAAGAGGCATGGTTATTCCTAATGTATGTTTGTGCAGCATGTCAATGGAGGAATCAGTGAATCATCTATTTATTCATTGTTCCTTTATCAGCCATATCTGGACAGATTTTCTGTCTCGTTTCAATATAACTTGGTCTGCCCCAAATTCGACAGGTAGATTATTAAAGGCTTGGCATGGTATCTCGGTGGGCAAGAGAAGGACGAAACTATGGAGAATGTCCCTTCTTGCCGTCTGTTGGGCAGTTTGGGAAGAAAGAAATAGCAGATGTTTCAAAGGAATCTCTAAATCGGTGGAATATGTAGAGCTGCTAGAGCTAGAATGTTAGTTGTTGTGTGGACCGTCAATGTCGACAAACTAAAGGACTATAATTTGCTGTTTCTAGGTGTGTAGTAGGCTGTGTAGCTCCCTCAGTGGTGCAGCCTCGTTTCTACCGTTTTCTTTCTCTTATTAATATAATACGTAACTTCTCAAAAAAAAAAAAAAAACAAAACAAAACAAAAGGAACCCTACTTTAATCCAAGTCCAATCTTTAATCAAATATACATTATTAAAGTATCTGTAAATCAGGTCACAACCATACAAGCTTTCCATTAATTGTTCGGAACTCCAAGTCACAATCCCATGATCTAGGGCTCACTTGAATGAAAACTCAATAGGCTTTCAAACAGGACCGATTTTGTGTCATTCCGACGTGTTTGGTAAGATGAAAATAATTTATGTCAAGAGATAATTACAAAGATAAGGGAGAAACGTCCCACTCACTCTATTGATGTGGGTAAATGAAATGTTTTGCCTTGAGGCATGACAACAAACTTTGTCAAATGGGAAGAGTTCAAAATGCTCTAAAGACTTTTGACACCCAATTGATGAAAAATTAGAAATTGCATTCCAGGATTACTGGGCCCAATTGCTACTCAAAAAGGAGTCTCAACAAGTCTCTCAAAGTGAATGCCTCCGATTTCATGGCAACAATGGATCCACCTTGCCACCAGAGAAGGTGAAGATGATACTACCTTCACCATTTTGCAACATGCCCTCCACTCTACATAGACCAGGGCTGCACTGCAATGAGCCATCAAACTTCAGTTTCTACAACCAAGCAAAGGCGTGTCTCCAAACAATACAATTTTTGAAAGAGATGGCCTCACTATTCACCACCAAACACCAGTTAGAAAGGGAGAAGACCATCTTTGCAATCAGTCACCTTCTCAAAGAGATTTTTGGTGTCATAATGTCATTAAATATACTTTTTTTGAAAGGTAATGTCATTGAATATTCGATTTTTTTACAACAAATCTCCCAGTAAAGAGCCATTGAAAGCATTCTCCACATGATTGGCCCCTTTCCATGAAAGGTCCTCTCCCCCAAGCAGCAAAGACCTAACCAAGGGTTTCCTGAAAGGCCCGTTGATTTTTTAAAAGAATGAGAAAATGGGTTTAAAGTGTTAAGCCAATGATACAATTGAATGAGTAGGTGATGTATGGCTTCTACATCTTTTCTTTTCTTTCTTTTTCATTAATGGAAAGAAGGATGTAAGCCAACTATTCAATGGGGGACCGGAATCAAGTCCCTCAAGTCTCAAAGTATTTTTTTTTTTTTTTTTTTTAAAAAACACTTTTAGCAAAATGGGAGATATGGTGACGAGGAAGAGGGATAGTGGAAGAAGGTACTAGCCTTCTACGATGTAAAAATAGATTTCGGATTTGAGGTGGTATAGGTGCAACACTCCTTGTTATAGAGCATCAGGGGTGTCGATAGTGGTTCTCAATGTTTAGTAGAAGTTCCTTAGAATAATCAAATTCAAATTTGGTGATTTTGGGAGGACTGTTGGTGCACTAAAAGGCCATTATGCATGGAATTCAAACCTCTGTACCTTTTTCCTATTCCAAAAGGCAATGAAATCAATCGACTCATCAATGGGAAGGGGATCAAAGGATGTGGGTGCTACCCTTCAAAAGAAATGAGGGAAACCAAAAAATTTAGAATCTTGTGAAGCTCATGGGATTTTTTTTTTTAAGATAACAATTTTATTAAGAAGCCTGCCAGAAAGCATGGAAAGAATACAAAGCCCAGCTAGACAGAAAGAAAAGAAAAAGAAGAGGTAGCTCTAGCTGTAGATACAAAAGGGGCCAATTCCTGAGCAAACCCCATAATCCTCTTCACTACCCCATCCACCTAGCTTCCAGACAATTTTAGATGTCTTCGGCTAACCCCTCTATGCCACACCCATATGAGGTTCTCAACTGACTTCGACATAACCCAGGCTGTTTGAGCCTCTGCTAGGAAGAACTCCCACACACTATGAGCAAAGGTACAATGGATAAACAAGTGATTAATGGATTCAGCATACTTCATGCACATGAGGCATATGTTAGGGAGAATGAGAAACCTTCTTTGGAGGTTATCGATAGTAAGGACTTTCTTACAGCCAACAAGCTCACGTAAGCCACAACCCGAGGAGAGCCCCATAATGCCAATTGAGTTAAGGGAAGGAGAAGTATGTGTGGGCCGTGTGTCGATGTGGAGATGAGATGTAAAAGGAAGCAACCGAAAAAAATTCCCAAACAATGTTCATTCCAAATCAAGAATCCTCCAGTTGCAAGGAAGGCACAACCTGCTTAACCCTATGTAGCAGGCCATATAATGTAAGCTTCATCATTGGAAAGATTCCTCCAACTGGGAGGGTACCAAACAACAGCTCCACCACAAAAGAGAAGCATGAGAAACGAGGATATGATTACGGTCTGAAGCTAGGATAGCTAACGTTGGGTATCTTCTTGCATCGTCCTATCCCTGCACCATTTGTCCTCCCAGAAACGAACCCTATTTCCCTTGCATAGAGAGAAGGAAATCCCTCTTCTAAATAGGTGATCCACCGAAGCAATAGTTTTCCATATGCTATAAGCCCTATATAAGGATGAATGCTTCATGAACCAGCCCCCTTCCTCCACTCCATACTTGCCCACAACGATCTCCCTCCATAAACGTCTTGTTTCCATGCCAAGCCTCCATAACCATTTTTTGAGAAGCACAACATTCATCAGTCCCAATTCTTTACTCCCACTCCTTCATGAAGCGGTTTGCACACCTCCACCCATTTCAGGAGGTGGAACTTCCCGCCCATCATGAGCCCCTCTCCAATGGAAATCTCTTCTCTCTTATCTAGATGCTCTAACACCGATTGGGGGCATTGAACATAAACATAAAGTGCATGGGCATATTAGAGAAGGTTGTTTAATGAGAATATTAAGAAGTACAACTTTCCAAGGAGAGGGAAGGGATAAATGGATTTGGAGAGGATCACCTGGTGCCTTCTCGGTTTATATCATGTTAAACTAATATGAAGGGAAGAGGGGGATAAGGTATCCTCATGAATTTGGTCATATAATCATCCAAGAGCCACGACGTTTACTTTGGTGGCAGGGCAGAACAAGACGATTGACCATCCAAGGAGTAGGAATGGTAAATGGTGACTTATGCCTCAAAAAGGCCATTGAACCATTTTCTCATCACTATCCTTTTTGGTGGAAGTTTTGGTGGCGGTG
>JAJHSJ010001135.1:0-32370 GCA_021015155.1 Magnolia officinalis | reverse complement strand
TTCGTTCCAACATCTGCTTCATCATATTTACGTCAGACCGGATTTTCTGAACCTCTTGGTCCAAGCCTCCGTTATTACAAGCCCATTGATTATTATTTGCTCCGGCCGCGGCTCGTTGGCATTGTTAGGTGGGTCAGGGCCACTGGATTTGCTACTGGACCCGATGGCCCTGTAACCGCGACCTCATTCAGATCTTCTTCTGGGCCGTCCTTCGAGTCATCACCATACTTTTCGTATGATTCCCACAGACGACGCCAAACTGTTGGTGCAAAAATCTGGTTCACCCTCTTCCGACCCTCGAACACCTGCACAGAAAGCAAACAAAGGAGACCCTGCTAAAGCAGGGGACCCTCCGATGCCAAAGTCAGGCTAGGAATCTGGGTCTGATGGTATTGAGGGGTTCTATGAAAGAGTTTTTTGCGTACCTTTCAAGGTGATTGGGCTCCTTCATTTATATATGAGAGCCTTCTGTCGTACGAGGATTCTCTTCTCGATATCGAATACGAGATCTTCTCCCAATATCACGGAGATTGGATTTTGCCTGCTTTTGATACTTATCCGATCCCGTAATCTCCGGGATAGAAGATCTCATCCCGAGGTATTCGGGATGACATTTTGTTTTGCGTCTTTCTTTCCTTCGTTCGGTTGATCCGAAGTGGGTCGGCCGAGGCATGCCATAGTTGCTGGTAAGTCGTCTGAGCTGACTTAACTGTTGTCTCATTTTGTCGTCCGAGCCGACTTATGTTGCCTCGGTTTTCATCACCGGCTCGTAATCTTCCGTCGGATTCAATGTGTCCTTCGGCGACCCGAGGCACCAAGTCCGAGTCTCCGAACTTCGCACATTTTGTCCCCAACAGTTACCATTAGCTCAGAGATCAAGATCTCTAATACATAATTACTATTAATTATGGGTGTCTGCCATACATGGCTTATATTGCATAAATTGCTTCTTTTGTATTTTATTTTTTTTTGAAATTTTCTTAACCAAGGGCACACCTTTGATTTTCGGTCATGTTGAATACAATTTTATTGTATGAGACAATAAAGAAAGTAACTTTCATGATATTCATGAACCACTTGACTTAGAAAATAAGATAGCTTTTAATCATTCTACCTTTTAAATAATAAAATTTTGGACTTTAAGTTAGCATATGATAGCTTCTAAAAAAGTACTTTTAGACATAAGTTATCATATTCATTTTTTCTTATTATATTAAGATATTTCACACGCTTAAGTGTTTCTTGTTTTAAGTCAACAAAGATGCTTTCTTGATGTGAATGAAAATTTTGAGGAATTTGGATAAAAATCTCTATTACATGACATTTAGTGTTGAAAAACTAAAGCGGCTTGCAAAAGTGAAGAAAAATGACTATTGCTTCCCTTAATGCTTTAGGGCTTGTTTGGAACACGGGATTAAGTGGTATTGAATTACATTTAGTGTTGAAAAACTAAAACCACTTGCAAAGTGAAGGAAAATGACCATTGCCTCCCTTAATGCTTTAGGGCTTGTTTGGAACACATGATTAAGTAGTATTGAATTGCATTAGGTGGAATAAACACCATTATTGTACAATGATTATATGTTGGAAACTTTAAGGTATTCTTTCGGTCTGATCCCTTGTTTGGGATCTAATTATTCCTTTGAAAAAATATTACATTAAACTTAACCCATGTTTGGTGGGCCATAGAATTGTTGAGATGTGGAGCCACATCTGGACTGGGACGCTCGACAAGTTGAGTGGGCTGCTCGACCGGTCAAGTGGCCCACTCGACCAGTCGAAGGTTGCCTCGACTCAAAGTCCAGCGAGCTACAGTTTTTTTGGGTTTGAGGTGCTCGACCAGTCGAGGGTTCGCTCGGCTAATCGAGATTACGTAGATTCATTTTGCAAATTTAATACGGACTGTAAAAATTTGAGGCGGTTTCGCAAGGGTGCGAAAGGGAAGTTGCCTAAACTATAAATATGGGTTTATAGGGTTATTCTATATGGTATGAGAAAGGGTTTTCTAATCTAGGCTAAGGGTTATCTTCGTGTATGGGAGCATCAAGAGGTTAGTATATTGCTTGTAATCTTCGTTTTCTTCATAGTGGAAGTTTGCATCCGTGGTTTTTTTTACCCTTGTTGGGGTTTTTCCACGTATATCTTGTCTTGTGGTTTGTTTGGAATACTTGAATTCTTCTTCTAGATTATATTTCTTTCTGTTTATCGTTTGTGGGTGAGACTGGAGATTGGATCTCAATTCACTAATGTTATTAGCGTGCTGCGCAACAACTGGTATTAAAGCTATTGGTTTAGTTCAAGTGGGAGCAATGATGGAATAATGGAATACTAGAATTGAGAAGTTTGATGGTCCAAACTTTGCCTTCTGGAAGATGCAGATGGAGGATTATCTGTATCAGAAGGACCTCTATATTCCTCTAGGAGGAAAAGAGAAGAAACCAAAAAAGATGATAGATGATGAATAGTTTTTATTGGATCAGAAAGCTTTATGAACGATCCGACTCTCTTTGTCTAAGAGCGTCGCCTTCAATATATCCAAGGTGTAGAATACAAAAGAATTAATGGAAGCCCTAGCTACGATGTATGAAAAACCCTCAGTGTCTAACAAGGTTCATCTTATGAAACGGCTATTCAACATGAAGATGTCAAATGGTGGGAGCGTGGCTGAACATCTAAACGAGTTTAATACAGTCACGAGCCAGTTGACATTGTTTTTTAGGACGAGGTCAGGGCTTTATTGATCTTGTCCAGTTTACCAGACAATTGAGATGGTTTGGTGATTGTCATGAGCAATTCTTCAGGGTCGAGAAAACTAAAATTCGATGATGTGACCGGTCTAATTCTCAGTAAAGAATCTAGAAGAAAGACATCAAGAGTTTCAAGAGATTTAAGGAATGCTCTAAACGTTGAAGGAAGAGGAAGATCGCTGAACAAAGGAAACAATAAACACGAATGTTCTAAGTCGAGGAAGAACTCCAACTGACCGAAAGACAAAGACGGGTGTTGGCATTACGGGAAGAAGGGACACATGAAACGTGATTGCAGGGCACTTAAGAAAAAAGAAGGAAGCTGTTATGGTGGGAAAGATTCAGTGAATCTATCTGAGGAGAGTGATATAGAGGTATTGATCTTGTCTCTTGATGCAAGGAATGAGTCTTAGGTCATAGACTCGGGTACTTTGTTTCATGTCACTTCATGTAAGGAAGTTCTGCGTGATTATGTGTCAAGCGACTTCAGGAGAGTCTACCTGGGTGATGATGAGCCGTGCAGTATTGTTGAAAAGGGAGACGTTCATATAAGTCAGAAAGACGAAACGGTTTTGAAATTGAAGGATGTCAGACATGTACCGAATTTAAAACGAAATTTAATCTCAGTGGGGCACTTGGCCGATACCGGATATGTGACGACATTCACTAGTGATTCCTGGAAGATCACTAAAAGTGCTTTAGTGATATCTCGAGGTAAGAAGGAAGGTACTTTGTACAGACTGCAGGTTCGTATAGTTCACTCGCAGTAGCATCAACTGGAGTGAATGGGCAGTTATGACATCAGAGGTTGAGACATATGAGTGAGGAATAAATGAAAATGTTATTATCAAAAGGAAAGCTACCAGGCTGAAGTCTATTGACTTGGAATTCTGTGAGGACTGTGTGTATGACAAGCAGAAGAGGGTAAGTCTCAAGAAAATAAGACGCACTCCAAAAACGCATCAGTTGGAGCTTGTACACACTGATGTGTGGGGATCGGCACAGGTATCATCTTTTGGTGGTTCACGTTATTTTGTTTCCTTTTTATTGATGATGCTAGTAGAGAATTGTGAGTTTATTTCTTAAAGCACAAATCTGATGTATTTAATGTATTTAAGAAGTGAAAAATTATGCTAAAAAATGAGATAGGTAAAACAGTAAAATGTCTCAAATCAAATAATGGGGGAAAGTACTGTAATAAAAGATTTGAGGAGTATTATGTGACAAATGGAATCAAACATCAGAAAACGATTCCAAGGACACCACAACAGAATGATGTGGCTGAGCGCATTAACATGACCATCCTTAAGCGCGCTAGGAGCATAAGGTTACATGCAGGGTTGCCTAAGACGTTTTGGGTAGATACTGTGATTACTGCCGCATATCTCATCAATAGAAGTCCCTCAACACCATTGGATAGTGGGCTACCAGAAGATACGTGGACTGAGAAAGAAGTAAACCTTACACATCTTAAAGTGTTTGGTTGCACTTCATACGTTCGTATTGATGCAGAGCACAGAAATAAGCTAGATGCGAAGTACAAGAAGTGCACGTTTATAGGCTATGGACAGCATGATTTTGGCTACCGTTTTTGGGATGCAGAGAACCGAAAAATTATCAGAAGCAAAGACGTAGTCTTCAATGAAAAAGTGATGCATGAGGATAGGTGTGCAGCAAAATAAGGCTGATGAAAAAGAATTCATAAAGTTGGAAGAGTTACCAGACATGGGTATTACAGTGCCACATGATGATCATACACAAGAGCATTATGAGGCAGAGCCGTAGACACCGGTTGTGAGGAGGTCTACTCGGGAGAAGAGACTCACGGTCCAATACTCACCCTCCTTACATTGTCTACTGTTGACAGATAATGGTGAATCAAAGTATTTTAAAGAGGCATTACAGTCAGATACATGGGTTAAGTGGGAGCAGGCCATGGATGATGAGATGGAATCTCTTGAGTCAAATCGTATATGGGAGCTAGTCACTCTACCTAAGGATAAGAAAGCTCTTCATAACAAGTGAGTTTACAGACTGAAGGAGGAGCACGATGGTTCAAAACGGTACAAGGCCAGATTGGTTGTTAAAGGGTTTCAGCAAAAGGGCAGGTATCGATTTCACTGAAATATTTTCACCGGTAATGAAAGTATCTACAATTCGCATGGTCTTGAGTATAGTGGCTTCAAAGGACTTACATCTAGAACAACTAGATGTTAAGACAGCCTTTCTTCATGGGGACCTTGAAGAGATATATATACATCAGCTGATAGGATACATGGCACCAGGTAATGAGAACAAGGTGTGCAGACTGAAGAAGAGTCTATATGGCCTGAAGCAGGCCCGAGACAGTGGTACAAGAAGTTCGACAGTTTCATTTCAGGAAACGGTTTTAGGAAATGGCATGCAGACCGCTGTTGCTATTTGAAGAAGTTTGATATATCGTACATCATCTTTCTTTTGTATGTTGATGATATGCTTGTGGTCGGATCAAGCATGAAGGACATCTTAGATCTCAAAAGACAACTGTCTAGAGAATTTGCCATGCAGGATTTAGGAGTTGCAAAATAAATCATAGGCATGAGGATAATGCGTGACAGGGAAAACATGAAACTAGTTTTATCATAGGTACAGTACATAGCCAAGGTACTTGATCGATTTAGTATGGGATGTGTTAAGCTGGTTAACACTCCGTTACCCAACCGCTTCAAGCTTTTTAAGGAGTAAGGTGCGAATACGTAGGAGGAATGAGACTACATGACTAAAGTCTCATACACATCAACTATTGGGAGTCTCATGTATGCTATGGTGAGCATGAGGTCAGATGTTACTCAAGCAGTAGGAGTTGTTAGCAGGTTCGTGAACAACCCCGGGAAGGAACATTGAGAAGTTGTGAAGTGGATCCTTAGATACCTGGTAGGTACTAAAGATATAGGTCTGTGTTATGGAGGATTGGAAATCAAGTTACAAGGATACGTAGATTCTGATTTGGCAGGAGATATCGACAGCAGAAGAAACACTATAGGTTATGTCTTTATTCTGGGTAGTGTTGCAGTCAATTGGGTCTCTCAGTTACAGAAGATAGTATCTATCAGTACTCTGGATGCAAGGTTTCATGGAAGAGTTTAGTAAAAAGCAAGCAGATTGCAAGTTGTACAGTGATAGTCAAAGTGCAATACACTTGGCTAAGAATTCAGCTTTTCATTCAAGAACCAAGCATATCGGCATAAGATATAACTTCATACGTTCGTTACTGGAAGATGGATCGATTGCTCTGGAGAAGATTCATACAAGTGAGAATCTTGCAAATATGCTGACCAAGGCGGTCACACGGGAGAAACTGAAGCTTTGTTCAGCTTTGATTGCTCTTCAGGCTTGAAGACGGGGAGGTGGTGCACTCCAGATGTAAAAGACGAACGATTATGACGATGTGTCTTCAAGTGGGAGATTGTTGAGATGTGGAGCCACATCTAGACTGGGACACTCGACCAGTCGAGGGCTGGCTCGACTAAAGTCCATTGAGCTATAGTTTTTTGGGTGCAAGGTGCTCGACCGGTCGAGGCCCATGCTCAACTAGTCGAGGGTCCGCTCGACCATTCGAGGAGCCTGCTCGACCAGTCGAGGTTACACAGATTCGTTTTGCGGATTTGATAAGGACTGTAGAAATTTGAGGCGGTTTCGCAAGAGTGCGAAAGGGAAGTTCCCTAAACTATAAATAGGGGTTCCTAGGGTTATTCTAGGGTATGAGAAAGGGTTTTCTAAGCTAAGCCAAGGTTATCTTTGTGCATGAGAGCATCAAGAGGTTAGTATATTGCTTGTAATCTTCGTTTTCTTCATAGTGGAAGTTTGTATCAGTGATTTTTACCCTTGTTGGGGTTTTTTCACGTATATCTTGTCTTGTAGTTTGTTTGGAATATTTTGATTCTTCTTCTAAATTATATTTCTTTCTGTTTATCATTTATGGGTGAGACCGGAGATTGGATCTCGGTTCACTAGCGTTGTTGGCATGCTGCGCAACAAGAATTGTGGACAATTAATCAAATTTTACAACTGATGTCAATCATCTATATTCTTATACAACCTGATTGTCATGTGTAACATGCACATAAGGATGGCTTGGATAAAATATATGCATCAAAGTGGGGTTCACAAATGTAATAAATTTTGAAATCTATCAAAAATATCTCCACCATCATCATACTCTCATTCTATCCGTATCATTATACTTAATAATCCTATCCTTTTCTTATTCTGTTTTACATCTTGTTGTGATTATGATACTTGGAGTAATCCAATCCTTCCATCATTTTCAGATGGAGGATGGAATTTACATTGGACCAGATGCAATTCCTTATTCCCTAATCCCAAGTCCCAAATAGAGTTCAATGACACCCTGTTTAAAATTTTATTCTAATAAACACCTCTTTTTAGTGAAATCAATCCTGCACACCCTTAGAATTAAAGATAACAGTTTAGCCCGAGTAAGTTTTTGTTCTTTCCAATCTAACCTTCTTCGCCTGGCATACAAAGGGCATGACTTGTGCTAAATGAGAGCCATATGAGATGAACATGCATCAAATCCACTTGGTCCATTAGGTGTGCCACAACTTTGCACCCTTAATCATAAAAACCAGTCTAATCCAAGACTTAGGTGGCCCACACTATATGTAATGGTGCAAATCATTGTCGAAAACCTCTAAATTCACATGGTGTTGCTATTGTGAGTGTTGAACTAACCTAATTTTTCAAGAACTCCTTTGACTTAGGAAAGTCACACATGCCTAAGAAGGAAAGTGCTTGCCCACCCCATTTTAGTTACCCACCGGGGTTATTTTCTCCCACATGGAAAATGATTTAACTTTCATGAAATCCATGCCATCCATAAAATACACATTTTACTTTTATTCCAAAACTCAAGTGGGCCATCTTATAAAACTTAGGATTAAAACCTCTAAATTCACATCGTATGACCTATTTAAGTTTTGGAATACAGTAATTTTTGGATAATGTTATTATCTTGTAATAAGGCATGTCAAATGGATGAATTGGGTGAGATGTAAACACCATGTACCACCTTACAAAGATAATATGATGACTGTCCAATTTAAAGTAAATGAGAGCTTACATTTGTTGTGGATACATGCATGTACAAACTGAGACCCATAGTAAAATGGTCCAGACCATTGAAAAATGATCCAGATTCAAGGCCCAAAGTCCCACCTTATCCTATTGCAACAGGAGGGATGTAATCTATTCCAGCCAACCCGTAGGCCCTAAACCTTAGCCGTTTCCAATTTCCAAGCAGATTATTATGATAGTTCATCGTTATTTTGAAAATGATGATTTCCCATCCTCACATATTTTTACCGGTTATCACTAGAGGTGTACACAAACCGAGCTAGCTCGGTTAGCTCACTCGACTTGACTCGACTCAACTCAAAAAAGCTTGATTCAACTCGGTTCGAAGCTGAGTTCAAGTCGAGTCAAGCTAATTTTTTGAGCTTGAAAATGAGTTCGAGCTGGCCCCAGCTCAACTTAACTCGGATTGAACCCAGCTCGAATTGAACTCAGATCGAATCAGTTCGGTGACTCGATTACTTTGATATTGATGTTGCTCACCAAGTGTTTGATGAAATGACTCAAAGAAGTGTGGTTGGTGGCAAGAAAGGTATGTATATGAAACTAACACCTTTTTTTTTTTCTTGATTTTTATGTTGCTTAGAAGGTGTTTGATAAAATACCTGTAAAATCATTGCTATTGTCTCAAATACAATGAGGTTTTGAAGGTGCAGTCCAGTCCAAGTGTTTGTGAAAATGTTGCAATGGCGAACTCGACTCGATCTTGGCTCGAACTCGTCTCAAACTGGCCCAAGCTGCTGACCGAATGATGCAGGGATGAACAAGATGAGGTCGATCACCATCTTCTCAAGGATAACTACTCCGAATCCACGGAGCTTATCCGAGCTCCTCACAGAGACTTCTTGAATCCACGAGGAAGCAAGATAATAGAAATAAATTCTACTAAATTTGAAATTTAATTAATTGATTCAAATAAATGAGTTCACAACCCTTTAAATAGGGATACCAATCAATAAGAGAGAAATCAGAAGCAAACTAAAACTAAAACTCCTAAAATTCGTACTTACTATAAATAGTAAATTTACTTTTATAATAAGTGTCCTATTGCTTAACCATGTTATTCTCCTAATTATTCTAAGCACTTTTCATGTTCGACACAACTCTTAAAGCTCAACGGATGAAGAGTTATAATTAAAGTAAAACTTACTATTTATAGTAAAAATGGAACTAAATATGGAATTCGGTCATCGGTATGATGAAATCTCCCAAATTCAGCGGGGGCAACCCAGCTTAGCCGGGTTGGTTGGCTAAAGTAGCTTGTCCCACCCAAAATCATATATGGTACATTGAGAAACTCATTCCGATTTGCAAGATATGTCTGTTTTATGATTTTGACAATCTTACACACTACAAGAAATACCACTTTTAGCGACGAAAATTTTCGTCGCTAAAGGTCAAATTTTCGCAGCTACAAACTTTTAGCGACGAAAATTTTCGTCGCTAAATTCGTTGCTAAAAGACCGATGTAAGAGGGTTTTATCGGCGAAAAAAAGAAATCGCCGCTAAATGTGAGCTTTTTAGTGATGAAAATTTTCATCGCCAAAAATATTTTCAAAGACTTTTAGCAGCGAAAATTTTCGCTGCCAAAACAATTTCCAAGACTTTTGGCAGCGAAAATTTTCGCTGCAAAAAAAATTCTCACGACTTTTTAGCAGCGAAAATTTTCGCCGCAAAAAAAGTACTTAAGACATTTAGCACCCAAGACTTTTTAGCAGCAAAATTTCCAAGACTTTTGGCAGCAAAAATTTTCGTCGCTAACAAAACTATGGAAGACTTTTGGCAGCGAAAAGTTGCGTTACTAAAAATAATCATTCCACTTAAAAATTATTGCAAGACTATTAGCAGCGAAAATTTTCGCTGCTAAAAACAATGTGGTAAGCTTTTTAGCAACGAAAAGTTTCGTAGCTAAAGTCTTTTTAAATTCCAGGACAAAATTGCTGGAATATTTTTCCTGATATACACCTGTTATAATATATTTCATCATATTCTTCCTGATATACACCTATTATTTAATATATTTCATCATATTTGCATTCACATCAATTAAACAACCCATATTTCATCATATTCACATTCACATTCACAGCCATCATATTCACATCCATATTTCATCATATTCACATTCACCTTCACAGCCAACTGCTGCTCATCTCACGAATTCACAGAAAAATTTTCGCTGCTAAAAGATATGTATTTCATCTTATAGGGAAATGTTTGGAGCATTTAGCGACGAAACGTTTCGTCGCTAGATTTTTAGCTATGAAAATTTTCGCCGCTAAAAGTTTCGTCGCTAAAAGTTCAGGTTTAGCGACGAAAATTTATTTCACCGCTAAAAGTGACTTCTAGCGACGAAAATGTGTTTCGTCGCTAAACGTTTCTTCGCTAAAAACCCTCTTTTTTGTGGTGTTGATGGCTTCTGCCTATGATCAAGCTTTCTCTAGTCCATCTTGGACATGAAAGTGTCCGTGGCCCGCTCTACATCGCCAAACTGTACCAAGCTGGATAGTCAAGCTCGAGGACTGATCCGGTCAAGTTCGAGCTGAGGTCAACTAGTGGCTGAGCCAAGTCAAGGTGAGCCCAGCTCAACTCGGTTCGACCCGATGTACACCTAGTTATAACTAACCTGTGTATCCAAAATCATAGGATAAGGTATAATTAATCATTTGATGGCTACTATTGGCATATATGGATTGGTTAGTGATCTTACCACGCACCTGAGTTCAGAGATGACGTGGTGAGACTTGATTGGTATATGCCCGCTTTTTTATTCAGCCCATCTGTGACTATGTACGGCTCACTAAGCTGTGATAGTGTCCGGCCATATGATGTCAACTGCACTGTAATGACGTATTTGTTATATCCAAACAGTCTCTCTATTTTACGAGATTATTTTAAGACATGAATTCAAAAACAAATTAAATCTAAAGTCACACTGTAGAAAGCAATACGGACAGTGATTCCCACAGTTTATTTGTTATATGTGTTTATAGGATGTTTATTTGTTATATGTGTTTACTGGAAACAGATTGGCTACTCTCTCCCGAACACCAGCCCCGTGGCTGGTGGTCTGTACTCTGTGGGCCCACCATGACATATGTATTTCATCCATTCTGTTCATCCATTTTTAAAGATCATTTTAGGGCGTTATGCCAAAAATCAGAGGGATATAAATCTCAGGTGGACCACACCACAGGAAAACAATAGTGATTGAATATCCATCATTTAAATCCTACTAATGCCCACTGTATTGTTTATTTGACATCCAATCTGTTGATTAGATCTTAAAGTATGAAGGAAAAAAACAAATATCAGATTGATCCAATACTTTTATGGGCCCCAAATATTTTTAATGGTTGACGATCAGTCAACACTGTTTCCTATAATGTGGTCCACTTGAGATTGGAATATACCTCATTTTTTGCAAAACCATAAAATGATCTAGAAATAGATTAACGTACGGCATTGATGAAATACATACATCATGCTGGGCCCACAGAGCACCGACCACCAGCCATGGCTGGTGGCAGGGGAGTAGCCAATCCGTTCCCGTGTTTACAGGGTCCAAAGACCTGGATGAAGGAAAAAGCAAATATCATATTGACAATTTTAGGTTGATCCAAAACTTCAGTTGCCCTGAGAAGTTTTCAATGGTAGACAAACAATCCCCACTGCTCTATGTTGTGTGGTCCACTTGAGCTTTGGATCTACCACATTTTTGGGTTCATTCCGTAAAATAATCTCCTAAAATGGGAGGACAGTATGGATATAACAAACGCATCATGGCGGGGCCTACAGAATTTGGTGACGTCAATACACCACCACAGGTCGGTGGTGGGGCAATCTACTTCCTAATCAAATCTGGCTACATCATCTCATCATTGAGGTGGGTGGTGAGCTCCTCACCACCTAACCTTCACATTGTGGTTTGAATTTTGGCTTATCCTCCATCTAAGATTGGGCCAGTGGTTAGACGGTGTGGATTGACATACAATTAATAGTATATTTATGAATGGTGTAACCAGTGATCATCATTAATTTTTTTGTGTTTTAATTACTTTCAACCAGGTCTTTGGACCTAATCACCAGGTAACATTACAGTGGGCCCCAGGAAGTTTTTAAACCGTTCAATCAGCACTATTTGCTGCTGTGCACCTGAGATTTTTGTCTGTCTCATTTTGTTATGATATCCTAAAATGAGCTAAAAAAAACGGATGGACGGCGTAGATAAAACACATACATCATGGGGGGTGCACAGAGCTTTTCCAACACGGATGTCGGTGATGGAGGCCGTTTTAGATGTAACAAGGATAAATTTAAGGAGTGGGTGTTCTTGAAATCACAAAACAGGGGGATTTTGGTCCTTATCCAATAAAATAATGAAAGAAACTGTTATTCACAACATCTGTCCTCTCGCTCTCGCTCAACCCTTCAAATGAAAACAGGCCTTCTATCTCTCTCTCTCTTCAACTCTTCTACATACACATTTCACCAAAACTAGGAGAGAGATTCAAAAGCACTTGTTTCACACCAATACTATACTATACATTTCCACGTGGCACTAAGTGACCAATAGCTGCTCGCCACATGGCAAAGCTGCCACCCGAGAGTCCCGGCGACTGGTCCATTGCTTAAATTCAATACGGCTTGAACTGGAGCCGGAGCCGGAGCTGGAGTTCCTGATTGCACTCTTTTCCTCCTCTCGGCGATCCATTCTCCGACGAAGATGACGACGGCTCCGGCGAAGCACGCTTCCGGACTGGGGTAGGTGGTGGGCCCGCCGAAGCCACCAGGAGCGGGAAATTCAGCAATGCGCGGGACCCCGCATCCGGTACGCAGCTTGGTCGTATGCCAGGGCGGCATCCTCCGCCGTCTCGAACGTTCCAAGCCAGACACGTGCGCCATTCTTCGCCGGGTCGCGGATCTCCGCCGCGAACTTGCCCCACGGGACGGCGCCGGACGCCACGGTAATGTCTCCCCCTATCGGCCACCGGCGCTGCCTTCACCCGTGGCGGGGCCGCTGCGGGCGCATCCACCTGCTCCGATTTCACAGCTGCTGACGGGAACAAAGCATTGTCCGTCGCGACGGACGGGCTCCATCCGCTGCCGACGGCATCGCAGAGGAACCCGTACACCATCATGTCATCGGAGTCATCGACCTTCAGCGGCAGCTCGCCCCAGTTCTCCGTCAGGCACGGTAAGTGCCGGCCACTGTCGGAGCTGGAGCTCGGGAGAAACGTCGCCGGATGATTCCCGACGGCATCATTCATCGCCTGGAATTCCGCTGGCGGCTCGGAATCTCCCAGCAGGTATCCGCGGATGGAGTCGAGGTAATCAAGGTCGGAACCGGTGCTGTATCCGTACATCTCGATGGACAGTTTGGAGATGCTGTGGGCGATTTGGGTTTTTGCTGCTGACCGTAGGATAAATGGATTTGAAAATCTGAATGGAAAGAGTCGAATTTGGAGAAATAGAGATAGAGGCGCTTTTATATATAGGGGAGAAGGTTCATGAATGCGACATTTTTATATCATTTTTCGGGGGTTCTCTGAAATTTCGGTCTCGCAAGTGGCAAGGGAGGCGTTAAAAAGCGCACGTGCTCTCTTTCAGCTCACGGATGAGTGACATCAGGAATGGACACGTCATTGGCGGGCCATTTAATCCTGATGGCAGGCTGGATTTGATGGGATGCTTCCGTTATGCTAGAGCGGAAGCGGATTGGCTGGAGTACTACACACCAGCTATATAGCTGATATAGGTACGTGTCGCTCGAAGACGAGCGCTGACGCTCCACGAGCTCCCAGTTGTAAGGTCAAAGTTACATGAGACCCACGTATATGTATTTATTATAACCACACCGTTCATTCATTTTTGAGATAATTTTAGAGCATTTAGTGATCAAATGGACCACATCACAAATGATTTTCACCGTTAAAAAATTAGTAGGGCCCATGATAACGATTATTTTCCATCCAATCTGTTCATAATGTTACAAAAGCCTGGATGAAGAGTAAAAAAAATAAATCATATTCATTCAAAACTTGTGTCCCCCCAAAAGGGTTTCAACTCCTCGCTGGTTCTTGTAGTGTGGTCCAATTTACAGTAATATCTGTCTTGTTTTTAGTCTCAAGCGTTACGTAGAGATCTCCAGATGGATTGATAGTTTGAATGTAACACAAAGTGGGACCCACAGAACTTACTTACGTCAATACAACAGCTATATAGCTGGTGTGTGGTATACCAGCCAATCCGCTTCCGCCTACTCGCAAGACTTGAAGTATGTGCTGACGTGGCAGGCGGGTAAGATGTCGGGTCAGATCTCAGGTGGGCCCATCATGAATGTGCCGTGGAACTAAGACGAGAATGATGGGTGGAAGAATGATGAACACCTGATCTATAGGTCAAAGTGGTAAACTGAGTGAAATATACCTAGTTTCAAAAACTGAGTGAAATATACCAGGTCAAAGGTTCAAAATCTATAGCGGGTGTTGGCTATCGTTGAATTCCAAGCGGGGGTGGCTAGAACTGACTCAAGTCTACTACAACTAACAAACAACAACAACAACAAAAAATCATGAATCATATGGCAGCTGGGTTCGAGGGAAAATGCAGTGGGGTCCACATGCATAGATGTTCGCATAATCGCAGCCATCTAATTAGACTCTAACAATAAATGTAGAAGGATGATTCGAACCATTGATTAATAGAGTACAATGCTTTCTTATGGTCCAGACTCATCTACATATCTTCATCGATTAAATTTTCTTGCCTTGGAAGATCTACAATAACACCTATAATATGAACAGTTCTGATCACAAGAGCTTCTCCACATGTGGTCCCACTTAGGCGACATAAGACGATTACTCTCAATCGCGACGGAGGCAAAACCGAGCGAATCAATGTTCTCGCGAGTCGTGACAGAAGTGACAGAAGGCGTAAGTGGCCCATTCTACAACGGTGCACTTGCGTTTGCAATTTTTAAAAAGAAAGATAAATAAATAGATGTTTGCTACAATACATCTGACGAATTGTTATGGGATACATCACACTTTAGCCACTCGATCTGGGATCATTTTTCAATGATCCAAGCCATCTATATGATGGGCCTCACCTTGAATGGGAGACAATGACAACAATTTAGCTCGTAGCAAGGAATATACATCCCTTCGAGAATTTAAAACTTTTCCTTTTGAAGTGAATGGTGTCCTTAATATTTGAATTATCCCAGTGTTTAAATATTTGAGTAGATCTATACCGTTGGTAATCTCTTCTCTCTCTCTTCTCTCTCTCTCTCTCTTCTCTCTCTCTCTATATATATTATATATATATTATATATATATATATATATATAATATACTCACTTTCTCTAGAAATTTAACTACGAGCAGAATTGCCTGATCTTGGCTCCATCTGATTTTTACTGTGTGGCCCTCATATTATTGCCAGCACCATCAAATCATCCTTATCTCCAATGAATGATATTATTTTTTAAAAATTTTTTTAAAAAAAATGGTACATACCGTAATCAAGTTGGACGGATCATGTAGTGCCACGTTGCTATAACATGATAATCTTAAATTGGATAAGATATGGCACACCTTTGCAAGATACCAGCCTTCCATCATGAGGGCCACACTATACATCCAAACCGTTCAGATACTAGCAATTGGTTGCATCTAAAGGTCAGTTTGATGAGTTTGGGAAAATAAAAGAAATCGTAATCATTAGTTTCAAACAAAACTGAACGGTTTGGATCTCACACGCTATGCAACATGCATAGCAAGCCACTGAAGTCGAGTGACGACACCAGTCTAGCTCGTTCGTATCAGATTGCAGTAAACTGTCAGCTAGCCCAATATGTACCTGCGGCAAATGTAATATCCCTGCACACATGGGAGGTTCAACCCCTTTAAAAGCTAGCAAACCGTGTTGTGCATGCAATATCCACTCTGTTCATCGGGTTAGAACTATTTTTCGACCGTACATACAGAAGATGAACTCGAAAAAAAAAAAAAACTCATTTGCTACGCAACAACGGCAACAATGCAAAGTTACTATCGAATCTGCTAAGTTCACACGAGTGGCCCATCTAAGTTTTTTTTTTTAGTTAATCAGGCTAATTTTTTATATTCTCTTCGTCCCCATGATTTACATCAGATTAACGGTTTTGATGAAAAACACACACCATGGCAGGCCACACACAAACCTATGGTGGTATCCCATCTTAATTTCTCCATGGGTGTGGCCTATCTGAGTTGAGGATCTAAATGATTTTTGTCCGCAGTGGCTAACATCGATAATAAAACCTGATAGACGGAATGGATAGACGTAATGAATTTTACATACAAAAAATGGTGGCCCCCACAGACTTTGGTGCTTCATTCACTGCGTTAAATAGGTGTCGTAACGCATTCCAGACACGTTTATGAAGTGGGCGAGGAATCGCGACTTAGGCGGGTAATCCCCAGATACATTCCCCGCGGACATTAGATTACGTGGGAGCCACACATCTTTGCTTTTCACGCCGCTTCGTCGAAACACGTCACATCTATTATCCACGTCAGCAATTAAGCATGCTTGCCAGCGCTGAGACTTCGTGGGCCAAAACCTATGGGTTGAGGATCCTGTCCGCGTCGAGTAAAAGGCACCAAGATGTTTAAGGCCATAGATCCAGACCGTCCAATCAGTAGTTCAGCTCCTTAATTACACCATAGGTCAGAACTGCACCGATCAGAAATTCAGAACTCTCTGATTTATCGCCGTCTCTTAATGCTCAGGAGGGTTTCACTCCAACGGCCTAGATGAAAGGGTTAGACATATGCTAATGCGGAAAATTTTGAGTGCTAGACCATCTGTTACGCGGCCAACCATTTGAACGGTACAGATCTTTCCGATTAATTGATTTGACGAGATCTTGCGATGGTTGAGGCAGGCTTGTGCTGAAGAAGAAACGAAAAATACGCCTTGTGGTAAATGCAGACCCCGGACAAGATGTCGGCTCGTTGGGTCAAGAGCAAGTGGAGTCCTCGAGCGCGCCACGGGACTACGCTAGCTGACGCGTAGCACGCGGACGCCTGACTTTCGTTAATTTCGGACGCCTGACTTTCGTTAATTGATGCTCCATAGATTAACATACATCAGATCCAACCCGTCCATCAGGTGAGCCGTCGTATTTTCACCATAGATCCTAAAATTCAGTTAATTCCAAGATTTATGTAGTCCACATCATAATGAAAATTGTAAAATCATGCCTAAAAATCTAACTTCACGTGGTGTGGCCCACACGATCTTCGAACATCTTGATTTCATTGAATCCATTCACTGTAGAATCGCACGCATATTAATGGATTGGATGGAAAATACACACGATGGTGGACCCCACATGCAATTTGGTTTATTTTTAAAATGGAACTTTCCATCTCAACCGTTCCCATGGCGTATCCCCAAGTGTTGAATTGTCTTTATTTTTGGGTCCCATTCCAAATGCCAGGTGGCGCACCCGTTAGATGAGTTGCATCAGATCCCCGCAAACTCATCCGTCCACGTCAGCCAAGTAACGTCCTCCCGGCAAAGGTGTTGTCACTGTCAAAAAATCCACTACTCGTAGATAGGACTATGCATGTGTGGCAGACATGGTCCACTAAGCCGCCCATCGGTGTGGGACTCTGCAGATTTGATGGTTACTTTTAAGCCTGTTAATCCATTGACCTAATGGAAATGTGCCATCTATGTTAATTTACTATTGTTAGTCAAATATGAAAATCTACACTTAAATTTCTTGTATTCAAAAGATATTAATCATTTCACATTTTTACAGCTTACCGTAGAAATTTCGAACCCAAACAATGGCAGTAATATATTTTAATAATGACTTAATTACTATTGTAAAAATGTTGTCATTGTAAAATGTAGATGATGAAAAATCACTGTGGGTCAGTTAAATGCAGATGGGTCCTTATGCCTTAATGGTGAAAAACACAATGTCATGAGTTCAAGTACCGGTTATTAGAGGTGTACATGAGTCGAGTCGAGTCGAGCTTGTGCCAAGCTCGATTTGGCTCAGCCACTAGCTGACCCCAGTTCCAACTTGGCTCGGCTCGGTCCTCAAGCCTGGCTGGTCAGCTCAGCTCGGATCGGTCAGCAGCTTGAGCCAGTTCGAACCAAGATCGAGCCGAGTTCGCATGTGCAGCAATTTCACTAATACACAGACTGTACATTCAAATTCTCACTATATGTAAAACAGCATCAATGGTTTTACTGATATTTCATCAAACACTTTGTAGGCAACGTCAAAATTTTTTTTTTTAAAAAAAAAAAAAAAAAAAAAAAAGGTGTTTCTTTCATATACATACATTTCTTGCATTGGCCAACACTTCGTTGAATCATTTCATCAAACACTTGGTGAGCAACATCGATATCAAAGTAACCAAGTCACTGAAGTGGTTCAATCTGAGTTCAATTTGAGTTGGGGTTCGATCCGAGTCGAGTTGAGCTCCACCAAGCTCGAACTTAGTTTGAAATTTTTTTGAGCTTAAAAATCAGCTCGAACTCAATTTCGAACCGAGTCGAATCGAGCTTTTTCGAGTCAAGTCGAGCAAGCTAACCAAGCTAACTTGGTTCGTGTACAACCCTACCCATTATGGTGAAAAACTACTGTGGTGTGAGTGTGTGGGTGTAGGGGAAGAAAATTATATACTGAGTTTACAGTTAGTACTCAATATATACACATCAATAGAGTTTATAATAAAGTAATTTATGATTATTGCATATTTCCTTTATGTTATTGGGATCATTGTAAAACATACAAGCCTTAAATTTTTAACGTGGGAAATTATAAACTACACATCCAAGAGGCTAATTAACCATTGATTTCCATTGACTAAATATTTCATTAATTAACTGGCAGATGAACCGGTTCAATGAAGGGTATAAAATGTCAATTTTAAGTCAACCACCTCTGGTCGGTTCAATTAGCAGGTTCCACTGCTTTTTCTAAAATGACATGGTTTGATAATTACACGCTGTTAGATGACTAATCTTTCCCTCCTAAAACTTAGTGCTTTGACCTAGTGTGTCCATCTAAATCCATCAAAGAGAAGTTTAATAGTTCATTTTAAGTTGATGGTTGGAAGTTTAATAATGGTGGCCCACTCTCATATAAGCATTTCGCTATCATTTACTAAAGATAATACATATATGTTTTATATGAAAACAAATTAGCTACTTAAGGAGAGTGTAATGGATGATATGGGGCAATGCTTTAAAATTACTTAGGAACCCACACATGGTATAAAGTGAATCAAGCTAAACTGTTCAAATTGTGGGTCTAAATTTATATAATTGTTAAGTGTCAAATATTGCATATTTTTTCCTATTTATGTAACGCCCTAAAAATTGAGGGTTGTGCATACACTCGATTCCCAAGTTCCCGGGTATCACTTATATCCAATTTTACTAATTTATGTTTAATCAGGGTAATGCGCAATATAGAATTCGTTGAAACATGAATCACAATTCACAACTAGTCTACTGAAGTGGGAATGACTAAAGATATACAAGTCCAAAAATATAACTATGGATCGCATAAGGCGTTGTCCAACAAAATTACAAAAATAGCATGTCAAAAAAGAATGATGTGCTTAGTCTCCTACTCAGCAATCCAAATCCGTCTACTAGGCCGATGAAGAACCGCCCATCAGTTAGAAGTAGGATAGCTATTCCTCCTCCTTAAGACTCGCACCGCCAGGCTCCTCGTACTCTGCGTCACCTGCAACTACTGAAGAGTCTGGTTGGTGTTTTAAAACACCGTTTCAGAGTAGGAGTGAGTGATTAACTCAGTAGGTGTTATTAGTCTTAAGTTGTAACAAACGTCAATTATATTATGAATTTAATGAAAGGCAAACATTCATAAATACCTAACTAATCTTGTTAATGCAGGTGCATGATAGATGATATGATACATGCTCTCGCAACAACACTCCCTCGAGCGACTCCATGTAACGATCGCGTATGACCAACCACCTTCATTGCTGTAACCTCAATTGCCGAGTCACCAACCTAATTAGTGCGATGCGGTCATGATCATGTTAGTCAGGTTTTTAATTAAGTACATTTAAACATCAGATTGGAAAAACTAGTACACCCCGCGATGTTAATGCCCTAAATTGGTTGGGAGGCCAAGGCCCCCCAACGTGTGAGGCCAAGACCACGCGATCCTTGATCTCGTCGGGTTCCCCATCCCCGACTTCAGACACATGGAGTGTTGACAAGAGGGATCGCGCGCGGTCACTATGGGGAGGCTCGTCACCCCAGCATAGGCCAACAGCTCGGACACAGTGTCACATTCCACCATGCTCGACTCTCAAGTCAGTGGATCGGTTTCAATTGGTTATCAATGGGCTTCAATGGTTGAAGGGTATTTCAGGTTCCATACAGGCGTGAGCAGACAGGGTTAACAAACATGGTTGGTCAGTAAGTAGACTATACCGCACGGGTTCAGGCGAGTACGTGGCAGACGACATCGGGTACAAGCGACCCATGTAGTCCAACTACTGTCGCCCATACGCACCTGCCCAAATCCACAAGTTTAGCCTCAGGATAGTCCTACCAACGAGATCACCATCTCTCACCTCAGATTCCTGACCAACCCGGGGGTTTGATGATATTAAATAACACTTCAACAATCAGGGTTTATCTACTAACTCAAGCGATATCATGCATTCATATTTCCAAACATAAAAATTCAGATTTATTTACAATACAAATGCTAACAATATTATGAAATAAAGGTGCATGTGTGTTGTATAGGTTAGTGAGGAAGCCAAGCATTTCACACATCACAATGGTGCTAGAAAGGTCTCAATGATGGGTGTGATATTTGTGTTTTCCCTTCATCCAGGTCTGTTTTCCTTATCAACAAGTTAGATGTCAAATAAACATCATGGTGGAGGTCTCAATGATGGGGGTGTCACTGTCCCCACTGCTTAGTGTGGTGTTGACGCAGGAAAGGACATGAGGTCGAGCACCGTCTTCCTTAAGGGGATAACTGTTCCGACTCCACAGAACTTCTCTATACTCCTCACAGACACTTCTCGAATCCACAAGGAAAAGAATAAGAAAATAGAAAATAAATTTTATAAAATTTGAAATTGGTTAATGAATGAAAATAAAGGAACCCTTTAACTAGGGATACAAAGCAAAGGAAGAAATTTCAGAATCAAACTACAACAAAAACTCCTAGAATTTGCTATTTATAGACGGTTGTGATTTCTATTAATGCGCAAGGTTTTCGGCCAAAAATAGTGTCCTAAAGCCTAACGGATGAAGAGTTATAATCAAACTAAAACTTGCTATTTATAGTAAAAATGTAATTAAAACAGGGAAATGACCAATCTGATGGTATTTCGCAAGTCCGGCTTGCACAACCCGGCATAATAAGTTCCTCCTACCTAAAATCATATATTTTACGTCTGATAACTCATTTCAGTTTGCGAGATACATCCGTTTTAAGTTCTGATGGTACAGATCATCTCCGTTTTCGATCAGTCCTTTTCTAGTCCATCTTGTCCATGAAATTATACTGGTGACCCGCACTACATAGGTGTCGTCCACTTGAGCTTTGGATCCCTTGCTTTTAGGCATGTGGTGTAACACATACATCATGGTGGGCCATAGAACCTTGCCATTGTCAACAAGCCACCACACTAGGCAATTTAGAGTCCATCAGGCTGTCTTATCATTTAACCTAAAGAGTTACATAGTGAGGCTGCATGTGTTGCTTGATACGCAGGCACCTAGAAATTGTGTCGGTCGCATATACTAACTGTCGCCTGAGTCACAATCCCAATATCAGATTGGTTGAACATTCCTGACCTTTAATTCGAAGGGGAGCCGACGGGTGCAGCCTGGCCTCACGAAAGACAGTGCAGCCCTTACCATGGGGCCCACCTTGATACATGTATTCTATATCCACACCGACCATCCATTTAGCTACATCATTTTAAGGCATGAGGCCAAAAATGAATCAGATCCAAATCTTAGGTGGACCATACCATAGGAAATACCAGTAATTGAGCTTTAACAACTTATAATGGGCCACACAAGTTTTCGATCAAGCTAGTATTTTTTTTAATCCCTTCATCCAACTTTATGTAATCTTATCAAAAAATTGGATATCAAGCAAAACATCACCGAGACATTACTATAGGCCCTAAGAAGTTTTTAACAGTGGGATCTTCAATCACTATTATTTCCTATGGTATGGCCCACCCAAGATTTCGATTTACTTTAATTTTGGACTCGTGCCCTTAAAATAATCTGGCCAAAACGATGAAGGAAGACATTCGTGAAAATAAAATAGCTGAATGTTTTCATTTTTAATGGTCTAATAAATATCAACCAATTGTGAAAATAAAATGGTTGAATGTTTTCATTTTTTAATGGTCTAATAAATATCAACCAATCCAATAGTCAGGTAATCTAATAAACATAATCTTTAGTTCATGATAAATCCACACTAGCTATCATAATTAGTTTGACTATTATATGTCACGTGTTCAATTCTTAAGTAATTTCCAAGCACCTGCATATTATCTATCACACTTTGCAAGTGTATTAAAACTATTGGACAGTGATCATGACCTTTTACCATTTCACTAGCATCATAATCTAGTTATGACCCACCCAAAGTAGGTCCCATATATAACGTGTATGGTTGGGCATGTGAACTATCACACTCACCTTTGGCCGAACGGAGCTGATTAGGTGCTGTCCCAGTCTCACAGAAGATGGTGCGGTCCTTACTGTGGGGCCCAACTTGATGTATGTATTATACATCTACACTGTTCATATGTTTTATCGGATATTTTAGTGTATGATCCCAAAAATGAAGTAGATCCAAATCTCAGGTGGACCATAGTTTAGGAAACAGTACCGATTGAACTCTCCACCATTAAAAACATCCTAAGGCTAACTGTAATACTTCTATAATGTTTATTTTTCCATCCAACCTGTTGATAAGGTCAAACAAACCTTGTTGAAGGAAAAAAAACAAATATCAGCTTGATCCAAAACTTTTATGGCCCACAATTAGTTTTTAATGACCATTCACCACTGCTTTCTATGGCATGGTTAACCTGAGATTTGTATATGCTTTGTTTTTAGGATCATGCCTGAAATAATCTGGAGAAACGGATGGACAGTGTGGATGGTGTGGATGTATAACACATACATCAAGGTGGGCCCCATGGTAAGTGCCGCACCATGTTGCGTGAGGCCGCCGCTCTCTTGCAGAACAAGCTGACCATGACGGGGGGCTGTTTCTTACTGTTTAAACTTACCTTTCTAATAAATAATAATTTAAGGAAAGCCGAAAGCTCTTGCAACTTGCAAGAGTCCTGCTATCAAATCTCTCTAATATTATAATATCCTGCGGTAATAACGAGAAAAGTCTCGAGTCATGACGATATTACTGGGTGGGTATGCCATGTTTTATTGATCTTGACCGTTGATTATATGGGACCCGCACAAGATATGGGATGCCCAAAAGGATTCTTGAACGCATTATCACAAACATGAAAGCTTTAACCTTTTTACCGGACGTCTGTTGTATCTTTTCATAACCATTTATTTTTGGCCCAATGATCGATGGGATATTTTAAGGAATCACCCCATATGCAGTGTATGCCGTAAGATCGACGGTCTGGATGACCGATCTGTGGGTCCCACTTTACATAATGGTGACTCAGGACACTAGTCACGTTATGATGCATCAGAATTTTATAATATTTTTCCCATATCGATAAATCCAGCATTTCTACCTGAATTTTTGCGGGTAATTCTAGGATCGTTGAAGAAGTAAACGTGGGATATAAGCAATGCTGCATCCAACGGTTAGAAAAATGACAGCTAGGAATTCAAAGATGGGGTTGGGCTGTTCGGGTCTCATTGGACTTTGACCATGGACCCGTCCCTTCCAATTCAAGGAAAATTTAAATGAAGCACGTGGATAAGGACGATTTCTTCGCGGACGTACGGCCGCAGTTTTGAGTGCCGTTTTGTTAGACGACAACCGCCAACGGCTTTGATGGAATCTTGGTCAGACTAAAGTAACCTTCCCCGTTGTTTCTGGTTATCTAGGCTGTGAATAAAAATAGGGAGTGATTGGATGGTCCGGCTGCATATGAGACTTGATACGCATGCACTTAGAAATGGTACACATGGCGTATGTTAACCCAAATTAAAGCAATTAAATTGTGGAAGATACTTTGATGTAGAGCGGGTTGTGGACAATTACATGGCAAAGATGGGTCAGAAAAGGCCCGGTTGGTGACAAAAGTGATCTGGACCTTCAGACATTCAATCAGACGTATTTCGCAATCCGGGATGAGTTAGCCGACGTAAAATATATGATTTTGGGGTAGAACGAGCTACTTTAGCCAACCAACCCAGCTACGTAGGGTTGCGACGCTCGAAATTGCGAGAAACCCCTGATTTGATGGTCGTTTCCCTGTTTCAATTTCGTTTTTACTATAAATAGTGAGTTTTAGTTTGCTTATAACTCTTTATCCGTCGGGCTTTAGGAGTTGCGCCCAACGTGAAAGAGCTTAGCATAATTAGGAGAACAGGTTGGCGAAACCAAATAAGACACTTACTATTTTTGGCCGAAAACCTTGCGCACTAGTAGACATCACGACCGTTTATAAATAGTAAGTTTACTATTTATAGTAAGTCGCGAATTCTAGGAGTCCTAGTTGTAGTTTGATTCTAATTTCTTTCCCATTGCTTAGTACCCTTATTTAAAGGGTTGTGAACTCGTTTTATGCATTCATTAAGCTATTTCGAATTTATTTAGAATTTATTTCTATTTTCTGCTCTCTTTTCTCGTGGATTCGAGAAGTCTCTGTGAGGAGTCCAGAGAAGTTCCATGGATTCGGAATAGTTATCCTCTTAAGGAAGATGGTGCTCGACCTCACGTCCTCTCCTGCGTCATACTTTCATTGAGTTAAGAGTATAAAAATCAAGTTGGTTGAAGAATCGTGACCCTTAATTCGTCGACACTTTATCTTTTAAAATAAGAATTTTTCTCTATGGCAGCTTGTCTTTTCAGCTACCGATAAAAACCTCTCACTTTTAAATTATTTCTCCAAATTCGTCTATAATTTTCACTGTTAGACATTACACTGATCGCTGTTAGTTACCTGTACGAATGGGTTCTATGTTTAGTTATGGCCAGAACTACCCTTTCTTCTGCACAGGCAAACACTGATTAGCGTGTGTTTGGGCAATGGGCCAAAAAATCAGGTAAATCTAAAGCTCAAGTGGATCCCACCATAGAAAGTAACGGGGATTGAATACTTACCGTTGAAAACTTCTTTGAGGCCACATAAGTTTTGGATCTACCTCATTTTTAGGCCCATACTATAAAATGAGGTTACAAAACAAATGAACGGTTTAGATATAACACACGTGTGTTATTCTTAGTAGATATATCCATTCAATGTACCACCGTATTACTAACAAAGCATGGCATTAATCTTATTCCATGGCAATAGGAGACAATCCCTGCCATGGGTAATAATTATGTTTTTTGAATCCCATCCCACCTAATCCCACCGCCCAAACACGCCCTTAGGGCTGTTTGGCCGGACAGATCCCATGGGATTAGGAGGGATGTGATGGATTTTAAGGTAATGATGGTGGTCTCATTGGATTGGTTTAAGATCCACGGGATTGCTATATCCCGGGACAAGTTCATCGAGTCTGTTTGGCACGCGGCATATCTCGGGATTTTACCTTCCAATCCGTCCAACCAAACACGCCCAAGGCACGATTTAACGGGGTTAGGAGGGATGGGATCAATTTTAAGGTAATGATGGTGATGTTAGTGGATTGGTTTTAGATCCATGGGTTTGCTATGTCCCAGGACAAGTTCATCGGGTCTGTTTGGCTCGTTTGGCATATCCCAAAATTTTTCCATCCCATCTCTCTTAATCCCTCTTAATCTACCCGGCCAAACAGGCCCTTAGGGCCCATTTGGCCGAGTGGATTGGAAGGGATTGAATGGTATTAGGGTGGATGGCATGGATTTCTAGGTAATGATGGTGTTGTCAGTGGATTGTCTTGAGATCCATGTGATTGCTATATCCCTGGATTGCTATATCCAGTCTGTTTGGCACGCCTAGCCAATCCCGAGATTAAACCTTCTCATCCCTTCCAGTCACTCGAACCAAACACGTCCCAAGCAAATTTGAAGGGATTAGGGTGGATTGGATGGGATTTAAAGGTAATGATGGTGGTTGTCAGTGGATTGTCTTAAGATCCATGGATTGGGATCAGATCACTGACTCTGTTTGGCATGCCTGGCCAATCCCAGGATTTAACTTCCAATCCCTTCCAATACCATCCAGTCCCTTCCAATCCGACCGGCCAAATGGGCCCTTAGGGCCCGTTTGGCCGGGTGGATTGGAAGGGAGTGAATGGTATTACGGTGGATGGCGTAGATTTCTAGGTAATGATGGTGTTGTCAGCGGATTGTCTTGAGATCCATGGGATTGATATATCCCTGGATTCCTACATCCAGTCTGTTTGGCACGCCCGGCCAATTCGGCGATTAACGCTTCCGATCCCTTCCAATCCCACGACCAAACACGTCGCAGGCTAATTTGAACGGATTAGGATGGATTGGATGGGTTTTAAAGGTAATGATGGTGTTGTCAGTGGATTGTCTGAAGATCCATCGGATTTGGATCATTGCACCTACACTGTTTGCCACGCCCGGCCACTCCCGGGATTTATCATGCAATCCCTTCCACTACCATCTAATCCCTTCCAATCCAACCGGCCAAACGGGCCCTTAAGGTATTGAATTGTATTAGATAGGATTAACATCATTATTGCACAATATTGCATGTCTCGAAATACCATGGTATTGTAAGCATCATTAAGCAAAATCATGTTTGGTGGACCATTGAATTGTAATCAATGGACCGAATTCACAAAGGATGTGTTCACTTGTACACATATATAAACAGAATGTACTCATGTATAAACAGTGTATATGGATGGATGGCATGAATAAACACATGCATCAATGTGGGCCCACATGTGTAGTGGATTTTAAAATCTATAAATTCCTGCATCGGACCAAATGCAATTCCATGGGGAAAATTGCAATTTCTTCCCATCTAATCCCAACCATTCCCATCCTCTCCAAATGTTGGATGGAATTGCACCAGACCAAATGCAATTCTATCCCACCTGATCCTATCTAATACCTTGGGCCAAACACTTCCTTAGGTGGATTCATGGGCGACCCTCACCCTGACCATCCCCGACCTTCCGTGGGGCCTATTTGTTGTTTTTGGGAAATCTACTCGGTTTATCTGTTTTGCCTGGTCATTTCAGGTATGCCTGAAAAGTAAAGCAAGTCCAAAGCTAAAAGTGGGTCTCATGATGGCTCCCAGATGTTTCAACAGTGGGCGTTCATCCCCTACTGTTTCCTATGGTTTGGCCCACTAGAGCTTGGTATTAGCCTTAATTTTTAGCCCACTGCATTAAATTAGCTGGAAAAACAGATGGAAGGAGTGGTTTTTCATAAACATTCTGTGGCCCTACAAATGTTTCAGCAGCCGGTGGTTAATCCCCACTGTTTCATGTTCATTGGACCCACTTGAGCTTTCTATCAACTTCATATTTTGTCCCATACCCTAAAATGAAGTGGCAAAACAGATAAACGAAGTAGATTTATTACAAACATCATTGCAGCTCCACCTATTTATCGACCAACTCTCAACTGCCCTCAAATTGATTGGCAATGATGGCAATGCTCACTTAATCCCAACAGTACCTGGGGCCTATTTTGATATTTGTGAGAAATAGACACTATCTGTTTTTCTGGCTAATTTTAAGTCATGGAGCTCACCTAAACTTTGAATTTTGTGATTGGTCGTACATTGATTTTGACTGTGCATGTGGTAAACACAATGACCGGATCAAACTGACTATTACCTCTCATAATCTTCATGATGGGGCCACTTTTGCACGTCTCAGATGAACTACGCATGCAGCAAATTTGCAAAATAAAACGTTTTTCCATGTTAACATGATCACTCATCGTTAAAAGAAATCGATCCTATAAAGAGAAACCAGAAAATAGCTTCTTTAAAAAAAAAAAAAATAAATAAATAAAAAAATAAAAAAGAAGAAGAAGAAGAAGAAGAAGAAGAAGAAGTCAATTTCTGTACTCGAGTCCCACCAGTTCAATGCAACTCACAACCATACAGATGGCTGTAGAGGCAATGAATCATTCCATGACAGCCTATGCATCATTGTTAGTAATGCATCCATACAGCCTAGGTACGTTTTATTTGTACTATCTTAGGGCATTGAATATTGAATATTAAAGGATATGAGAAGACATTTTAAATAATTATAAAAGTATTTTATTGCTTATATTTTACTCGTAAAAGTCTGTTAACATATATTTTACCAGAAAAAGCCTGCACCCCTTTTTCCAGTACTCACCATCCCTTCATGTCTTTGTGGGCACACTCCTCTCTTTCCTAGCAACCATTTGAAAGTATACTTGAAAGGGCTTTTGTTCCCTAAACACTATTTTGAGCTAATCCCCAATTTTCAATGTGATTGGCAATGGGTTAGGTAGCTCACCTAACCCGGCTTCAGGACGGGGTTGGACCTAATAGCTTGACTGCTAAGCTTGGGTCTCCGGTTCATGTTTCCAAATTGAGCTTGGGCTCCAGTCATCTTAGACTAACTTACTTAGACTAACCCAACTTTATATGCACATGTGTTATATCCTACAAATATGTCATTCTAAATCTTGACTGGTTAAGTCATTCATCTTGAACATGGCCTTTCGATTTCATTCCTCTTATCTATCTTTGCATGAGTATGGCACACTTGATCAATAAATGGATTTAAAACATTCAAATGGTACATAAGGATTTTATCAAATTTGGATTAGCCCGTTTAAGATGGCTCATACTTTGGCTCAAACATTTTTTTTATGGCTTAGGCTTAGGCTTGTTGTGGTAGAGCCCATGCTAGGCTTTAACTCTTGAGTTTTAAGTGTTGGGTCAAGCCCAAACCTAACTAGGCCCAAGCTCTGACCATCTTCAATAATTTGTTTTGTATGTTTGGATGCATTTTTGTAAATCCCATCTCAAAGTGAAGTACGTACCTAAAAGTTGATTCCTAGAATTTTATTTTTTAAAAAAATCACTGAGGCTGTGCATATTGACAAATTTCATTCTCAAATGTAAGAATCTGAATTTCGAATGTAGGATTAAATAGTATTGAATTGCATTAGGAGGGAATTATTACACAAAGATTGTATGTATGACAATATCATGTTATTTTGACCATTCAATCCCACTTTTGAGAACAAATTCTTCATTTAAGGAAAACACAATGTTAAACGAAACCTGCATTTGATGGATGTGGAGTTGTAATTGACAAACTAACTTGCTAAATTTCACAACGGATGCTTACCAGTTGTATGTATATGCAAGTCAATTGTCACGTGTGAAAGACACATATGGATGAACAGAATGGATAAAACATATATATTAACATGGTGCCCACAAATATAGTGGATTTTCAAAAATGTTGTCTTATCTTTTGTTAGGACTAGATGATATGGTACTTGGATTAATCCAATCCTTTCCATAGTTTCCATATACTAAATGTAATTTACATAAATTCAAATACAATTACATACCACCAAATCTCACATTCCAAAGAAGTTCCTTACAAATGAAAAACAAAAAGAGTATTATTAGTGGTAAATAGTTTTACAAATTTAACTCTATAATTATTAATGAATTAATAAAACTTATTTCCACATTAGTATATGGATATTTCCACCATAATTTTATTTTATTATTTTTTTTTTTTTTAAAGAGTTAGAAATCTACTTATATTTGGAAATCTTCTTTTCGTCCAAGGCAACGTGAGATAACAATCCACCACGATCTAAAATCAAAAGTCCCCCATACCTGACAGAATTAGTGGCCGGCCATACTCACTGTCTGGATACTATGGACAAAAGGGTAATGCTGAGGTTATTATTTCACTAAATTATTCTCAGAATAAAATAACATTTTCAAATCTTGGCAATCTTGCAATATTTGTTACGCGTGCAGTTTGAAACGTATGGTAATTAGCATAACTTAAAACGTATGTGATTACTCACATTGTTTCCATAGACAAGATTATCTCAAGCCCAAGGAAAGATCTCATAGCATCTGACCGCAGCAAAAGTCCAACCTCAGGCTCTAGTTCCCAAGCTATTCTACGGTAACTTTCAAAATCACTACCTTAATTAAATGGATTAAAGAAAATAAAAAACACCTAAAACAAGTACCTAACCCCACTAACATAGCTAGGTGCTTTCCAGGCAATGAGTTTCTCTGACATCTGTTACTAGTCAGAACTTCCTTACCATGCACCGGATGATGACGTCTCATTCCATCATGTGCGTACACTACACAGTGAGGCCGGATCCACTGGGAAGCTTCGTAGGATAAGATTAGAATAGAAAATGATTTATGTCCCATCGTGATGGATGACATCTAATCCGTTCATCATATCAATCACCTAATGTTGTAATTGGTAGTAAAAAATCAGACTAACCCAAATGTTAGATGGACCACACCATGTAAAATCATTCCTAAAACATCCAGATCAAGATTTGTAGCCCACCTCGGTTTTGGATAGGCGTAAATTTTGTAGTGACCGTTCTTCCTTGTCAGAAGGAAACGTCTGACTGGATTGGATGGAAGATTTTTTTTTTTTTTTTTTTTTTTTTTTAAAGGTAGGCTCCACATAAGGGTGTACATTGAGTCCAACCGAGCCGAGCTGGCCTAAGCTCGACTCAGCTAGGGCACTAGTTGACCCCAGCTTGAACTTGGCTCGACTTGATCCTCAAGCCTGATTAGTTAGCCCGGCTCAATTCAGTAAGCATCTCAAGCGAGTTTGAGTCAAGTTCACCTGTGTAGCATTTCACAAACACATGAATTGCACTTTCAAAGTTTCATTATATATAAAATAGCAATAATATTTTCACATGTATTTATCAAACACCTTCTAAGCAGCATAAAAATTAAGATATATATATATATATATATATATATATATATATATATATATATATATATATATATATATATATATATATATAATTTTGTATATACATACCTCCCTTGCAACCAGCCATACTTTATTGAGTCATTTCATCAAACACTTGGTGAGCAACGGCAATATCAAAGTAACTGAGTCACCGAACTGGTCCGATCCAAATCGGATTTGAGCTGGGTTCGATCCAAGTCAAGTCTAATCGAGTGAGTCGAGCGAGCTAACTGAGCTAGCTCGGTTCGTGTACACCTCTAGCTCCACACACTATCTGGAAGGTTTTCCATGGTGAGCGTCAACATCCCAACTGTTACCTGTGACGTGGCCCACCTGAATTCTTAATCGGCATGATTTCCGAAATTCAAGGAGAACATAGTGGGCGCACATGATGGATAGATTAGTTGTCATTTAAGCAATACAGTGGGCCCCACAAATCATTTTGTATATCAAGTTATTTGAGGCAAATATGTTATATATACATTCAGTTGGTAAAACTGATGGCGAGGATTATCCATTCAGCGTGAATTGTTTTGGAGCATAGTCCATCCTTTATAAGCGCCCATCAGATGGACGACTTGAATCGTAGCTGCAGGTGGGCCCCATCCTCCACTGAGTTAACAGATACATGTACATCTAATCCTTTACTGATGCGTAGAAAGTAACGTTTGAGATAGAAATAACCAAGCTTATATTATACTAGGAAGGATACATACGTTGTCGTGAATTCTCGATCCACTACAGAGCTTTGTAAACTTTCAACCGTCACGAAAATCAGCATGGGACTGTGGCCCATGAGGGCCAGAAGACGGACGGTCCAGATCATTCAACAATGGCTGCCCATTGGCCACATTTGGCGACACATGTTGGTGGTCATGCATCACGATGCACGCAGAACCAACCAGATCGAATCAACTCCACTGACACCTGTGAGTTCGCACACGTGCACAAGAGATGGAAAGTATCATTGAATATCTTCAGGCTGCACTAATTTAGCATACGTTAACATGGGATCATTCCTGATGGAGCATTGTTTGGTACAATGATTCGATTATAACTATTAATTAAAGATATGATCTATAATTTATTAATTTTTAATATTTTAGTAGAATAAATGGTCCAAGTTACACCAAGGCTGGAAACGAACATAATCAATCAGGCGTGCATCTCTTTATTTTTATTTTATTTTGGTCGTCCAACTTTCACTAGTCTTTCCTGTAAAAGGATATTATACAATGTATGTAGCCTCCAGTCCTTTGCCCCATTAACAAGAAGTGCATCTATGTCTCTTCTGTTTCTAAATTTCCATTAATTGTATTGTTATTTATCGACCATTAGTTTG
>JAJHSJ010002451.1:0-37783 GCA_021015155.1 Magnolia officinalis | reverse complement strand
TGAGTTAGGGCTGACCCGACTCCATCTGGTTTTGAAATAGACCCGACCCGAACTCGACCCCCTTGGTACCGAGTCCAGCATGCATGTCCCAATCCGAGTCTAGGTCTGGCCTGGACTAATCTGGACCAAGTCCGACCCAATCATAATTACCGAGTCGGGTCGAGTTGGCAATGAGTTGGATCGGGTGCAGCAGGTATCCACAGGCTGAAATCACAACTCAAAACCTAGGTGAGCCTGCCATAATTGTAGCCTCTCCATCAGCTACAGGGCATCTCAATTTTTTTTAATATATATGTACCAGTTGGCTTTCGGATCAAGTCAAGTCAAGTTATTGGGTGACCCGAACTCGACTCGGTTTGAGTTCGGATTGGACAAAGTCTACTCAGTTCGGATCGACTCACCCACTTGGTTCGAATTGAGTCGGATCTGAACGAGTCGGACAAGTCAAGTTTGCCGAGTCGGGTCGTCCCGTCCCCACTTCTATTTGGCTATGTTAAGTCCATGGCTAGATCTTTATCTATTTTCAGGCCCACAAAATAACCCTTATCCAGGCCCACTTTTTGGCGATCATGGTCAAGATCTTAATTCCATGGCCAATAAACAAATCAGCATTCGAGCCTGATTTAATGGCTGATAAATGGGCCATGCTTGTGCTCAGGTTGAAGGCCGTGACCTGGCCCACAACTTCTAAGGTGGGCCCCACCATTCACCTTCTAATGTCCATGAAATTTTGTATATAACGAAGAACTTAGATGGAAAATTCAAAGTCATACTCATCCATTAAAAGCCACTAAAGATTACATCACTAAAACAAAAAGTAGGATCGGATCCAATCTCAGCCCTTGAACAAGGGTCCCTGATCCATTTATTCTACTCCACTATACTTCCTACATGTCTTCAATTCCAAACTTCAATTGATCCTGCAAAATAAATAAATACAAGTGTTATTAAATAATTTAATTTTTTAATAATAAAAAAACTCAAAATTTTTTAAAAAAAATCTGGACCACCCAAGTTTGTTGGGTGATCCAAACTGTTCATATTCTGAGAAACCCAAAATACTCTTCCAACCAATGATCTTAACCATCCAATTTAGGCCCATCTTTAGATATGGACTGCTGGTTGTATCCATTTCCCTAGGCTGGGTAGGATAATCTAATAGGGGAGATAAAATGAAATGGGCTTGGGCCCAGAGGAAAATGATGATCAAGCCCATTTATCGACTAGAGTGGGCCACGCTCTATCGATATGGACAATCATGCAAGCATTGATGCAATCCTGACCGTCGATCACTTACGAGTTGCAGTTAGTGTTCAAGGACACTGGGAACCCAACTTTGATGTTGCAGGCCCCAGGGACCTTGCCCAGGAACTGATCCTTCGCCCCAGGGAACTTCTTTATCCCATCCTTCAGGCAGTTGCAGATAGCCCGACGGTCGGTGACCGTCGCCGCCTTCTTGACCAGTGCCTGCAACCCACCGCAGCATGCAGCCGGCACCGCCGTGACCTTGCCGGTGACGAAATTTACGCACGATGCGGCCTTCACGTCAACTTCGCCGCATGTGATTGCTGCATGGGCCACATGGGCCATGATGAAGAGGATCAGGAAGAGAGAGGCTGTGAGATTCTTCATTGTGTGGTTGGGATTTGATGGGAGAAGATCTTCTACAACTTCTCTTTGCTGGGGAAGGTTTTTGATTGTTGTTGGGCTGATGGTGTTTTGGGTGCGTTTGGATGGGCTTATATAGTGATATTTTCACCCTTGGATTTTGGATGCTTGTGTTTTTCCAATGCAAAGCCGTTAAAGACGTTGGCAGGGTTATCTGTTCGGAGTCTGGGCAGGTTTTTTTCATTGGGAAGGTGAATTTGAATGTATGCATGCATATCTGTCACGTGGCATTAAGTAGCTGAATCCACCGTTCCAATGGTGGGGCCCTTTTTTAGATGGGATATCCCAATGGTTACAAGGAGTGATCTTAAAAGGTCAATTGGTGAGCGTATCATGGACAGTGGAAGTGAAAAATTTTTTAAAACCAATGGTCTGGATTCACGGAGCGATTGTCCGGTTAGGGTCATTCAATCAATCAAAATTTGGGGCCACACGTGATGTATGTTTCTTATCCATTCCATCCATCCGTTTTTACAGCTCATTTTAGAGTGTGATTCCAAAATTGAAGCATGTCCAAAGATCAAGTGGACCACACCAGAGGAAATAGTGGCATAATGACATCTACCATTCAAAGCTTCCTAAGGCCCACAGTGATTTTTTTATTTTTTTTCATCCAACCAGCTCATAAGATCACACAGACACGGATGATTGGAAAACACAAATATCAGCTTGATCAAAACTTCTGTATCCCACAGGAAGTTTTTGACCGTAGGCGTTCATTCACACTGTTTCCTGTGGTGTGGTCCACTTGAACTTTGGATGTGCCTCGAATTTTGTAATATTCCATAAACTGAGCTGGAAATTAGATGGACGGCGTGGATAAGACATACATCATGGTGGGCCCAGGCATAGGAAGCTCCAATGATCGGAAGTTGTGGGGCCCAAAGAGATGACAGGGACAAATCCACTCCGTCCATCACTTTTTCAAGACCACGATAGGAGAGTATTATAAAAATTAAACATATAAAACACTCATGTGGGCCACACTAAATGAAGCAGTGGAAATAGAAACGTCCACCAGTGAAACCTTCATGGAGCCGACCATGATGTTTATATTCCATCCAAACCTTTTATAGGGCTATTACCGTTCAGATAAACTGTAGGCACAAATATCATCCTTAATGACGGTAACATCCCATGCGACAGGCAATCCCAAATGTTAAAGAGGGGAGTCATTTGATACTCTAGCAGGGCATGACGCTTGATACATGCGACTCAGAAATTTGTGCATGTGTCATATATTAACTCAAATTAAATGGACTAAATTGTGGAAACCACTGTTATCAAAGTCACAGTTCAAAAATCAAATTATTTGAGAAATCTAGAAATTCGTGTAAGGGATGGAATGCTAAATTGTGATATGCACACGTTATTTCAAAATAACCCATTAATGGAAGAGGAGTTTTGATGCAGGGGAGGACATGAGGTTGAGCACCGTCTTCCTGAAGAGGATAACTATTCCAAATCCACAGAACTTCTCTGGACTCCTCAGAGAGACTGAAAGCAGAAAATAAAATTAAATTCTAATAAATTTGAAATTGATTAATGAGTGAATAAAAACAAGTTCACAACCCTTTAAATAGGGGTACCAAGCAATGAAAAAGAAATCAGAATCAAACTACAACTAAAACTTCTAGAAATTGCGACTTACTATAAATAGTAAACTTATTATTTATAGACGATCATGATGCCTACTAGTGCGCAAGGTTTTCGGCCAAAAATAGTAAGTATCATATTTGGCTTCACCAAACCGTTCTCCTAATTATTCTAAGCTCTTTTCACATTGGGCGCAACTCCTAAAGCCCGACGGATGAAGAGTTATAACCGAACTAAAACTTACTATTTATAGTAAAAATGAAATTAAAACAGGGAAACGACCGTAGATCCAAGGGTTTTTCGCAATTCCGGGCGTCGCAACCCGGCTATGCCGGGTTGGTTGGCCAAAGTAGCTCGTTCTACCCCAAAATCATATATTTTACGTCAGCTAGCTCATTCCGAACTGTGAGATACGCCCGATCTAAGGTTTGATGGTCTGGATCACTTCTGTCGTCGGCCAAACCTTTTCTGATCCATCTTGGCCATGAAACTGTACATGACCCGCTCTACATCAGGTTTCAAACTCCTCACCCCGATCTAACCTATATCAACATGCTAGGTCCCCAATCCAACACCACGACAGAAGCAAAATCCCATCTCAGCTTCTCTGAAGAGGTGCAGAGGAAAGGAAGATCCCGACATCTGAACTCAGAGCAATGGCGTTGCAGATAGGTGAGCTATCTCTCTCCCTTATTCTCCATATCCAATGCACAACAAAGTCTTTTTCAGCAATTCTACAATATAAGAAATAACAATCCAAACACGCCCCTTAAAATAAATATATGCGGTATACTTCAGCATAGTGTGATGAATGATATGTAAGCACTTCAAATTTACTAATTAGAAATTGCAAAGGTGCCATAAAATTAAGTCAAATTAAACTACCCAAATTATGTTTTGTAGTTGAGATGTGTACCATGTACAAAACTGGTGGACAGGTTGGATGGTTAAAATGATATCAAAATCCAATGGTCTCATTAAACAAATAAGTATATCTATCTATGATTAGTTGGACTGTTTTTGGCGACTGAGTTATCAACATTGAATTACATAATTTAACTAGTGACTGACACCAGCCTGCTAACTGCTGTCAAGGCTTTGTGGGCCCTACCATGGTGTATGTGTTTCATCCATGCTCTTCTATCCATTGTTCCAGCTCATTTTAGGGCATGGACTCGAAGATAAATCAGATCCAAATCTCACTGGCACCATACAGCTTGAAACAGTGGGAATTAAAGGCTTATAGTCCAAAAAAATTTTGGGCTACCAAAGTTTTTTTTGAAAAGTTTTTGGGGCCACCAAAGTTTTAGATCACATGGACCACTGGGTCTATGTGATCTTATTAATAGGTTGGATGGCAAATAAAAATTTAAGTGAGCCTTAGAAAGTTTTTAAGGGTGGACGTTCAATCAACATTATTTTCCTGTGGTGTGGTTTACTTGAGATTTGGATCTGCCTCAATTTTAGGCTCATGGACTAAAATGTGCTGGAAAAATGGATGCTCGGCATGGATATAACACATACATCATGCTGGGGCTCCCAGAGCTTTGGCACCAGCTAGCTAGTTGGACGGATTGGCTACTCCCCGACATGATGTATGTGTTTCATCCATTCGGTTCATCCATTTTTAAAGATCATTTTAGAGCTTAATCCCAGAAAAGAGATGGATATAAATCTCAGGTGGACCACACCACAGGAAAACAATAGTGATTGGATATTCACCATTAAATCATCCTAAGGCCCATTGTACTGTTTATTTGACATCTAATTTGTTGATTAGGTCATACAGACTCAGATGAAGGGAAAAAATAAAATAAAATCAAATATCAGCTTAATCCAAAACTTTTATGGCCCCAAGAAGTTTTTAATGGCTATGTTCATTCAACACTGTTTCCTATAATGTGGTCCACTTGAGATTGGGATATATCACATTTTTGGTCTCATACTCTAAAATGATCTAGAAAAATAGGTGGACGGCATGGATGAAACACATAAACCATGGTGGGGCCATGGATGAAACACATAAATATTGGTGGGCCCACATAGCACCAACCACCAGCCGTTTGGCTGGTGACAGGGGGAGTAGCCAATCCGTTTCCCTTCAAGTGGGAGCCGATTCGGTGGGACCTCGGATCCACGGAGGTGGGTGGGACCCTGACCGTGGGACTCACAATTATGTATGCGGCTCAAATCCACACCATCCAACCATTTTGAAAGCTCATTTTAGAGCATTATCCCAAAAATAAAGCAGATATAAATCTTATGCGGGACCATACCACAGGAAACAGTAGTGATTTAATCCTCACCATTATAAACTTCATGGCAGCCACTAGAATGTTTATTTGCCATTCAACGTCACAATGATCCGGATGGACAGACCACACAAATATCAGCTTGATCCAAAACTTTTGTGGACTTGGATAAGTTTTAATAGTCAATTGCAGTTGTTTCCTGTATTATGGTCCACTTGAGATTTAGATCTGCTTCATTTTTTTGCATCATGCTCTAAAATGAGCTTTCAATAGGAATGGAAGGGGTTGATGTAGTCACATACATCATAGTGTGCCCCACTGTCAGGGGTCCACCCATCTCGTTGGATTCGGGGTCTCACCAGGGGTGTACATCCAGTCGAAACGAGTCGAGCTGCCCAACTCGGCTCGGCTCGGCTCAGTCCTCAAGCTTGATTGGCTAGCTCGGCTCGACTCAGTTCGATCAGCAGTCAGGCTAGTTTGAGCTGTGTTAGTCTGTGCAGCATTTTCACAAACACCTGATTGTACCTTCAAAATCTCATTGTATGTAAAACAGCCCCAATGCTTTTACGGGTATTTGATCAAATACCTTCTAAGCAACGTTAAAATCAAGAAAAAAAGGTTATTTGTTTTGTATACATACTTTCCTTGCCACCAACTACACTTTGTTGAGTAATATCATCAAACACTTGGTAAGCAACATTAATATCAAAGTAACCAAGTCACCGAACTAGATTGATCCGAGTTCGATTTGAATTGGGTTCGATCTAAGTCGAGTCGAGTTGGGGCCAACTCAAACTTAGCTCGAACTCATTTTCAAGCTCAAAAAATCAGCTCGAATCGGCCCAAACTCAGCTTTGAACCATGTTGAATTGAGCTTTTTGGATTCGAGTCAAAATAGCTAACCGAGCTAGCACGGTTCGTGTACACCCTTAGGTCTCACTTTATCGGCACTGAGTTAACATGGAAGGGATTGCATACTACTACTTATCAGACCAAGCGTACGGAGTAAACTTTGTGGGATTCATTGTGATTTATGTATTTAATCCCATCCATCCATCTATTTTACCAAATAATTTTAGGGCTTTATCCCAAAAAAAACACAAAAAAAACATATATATAGCTAAAATGACTACACCAAAGTAAATAGTGTGAATTAAATGTCTACCACTGAAAACTTTAAGGGCCACTGAAGTTTTGGATCAAGCTTATATTGTTTTTTTTTTTTTTTCCAAAATCCATGTTTGTGTGATCTTAACAACAGGTTGGATGACAAATAAATATCACTGTGGGCCTAGTAAGGTTTTTCCTGTGGCATGGTCCACTTGAACCTTGGATAAGCTTCAATTTTAGGATTAATCCCTAAAATTAGCTGGAAAAATGGATAGACGGTGTGGATAAACTACATAGATTCACATTGGGCCCAACATACTTTACTCAGTACGATAAGAGTGTCCTGATTTAATCCGATTTCAGATAACATATGCAACGTGTATAAGTCGGAAGGGACGCGGATTTCCTGCCAAAGCTGCTGCGCTGGAATGTAGGTGGGCCACCTTGATAGTTTTGAAAAATCCACACCGTCCATCCGTTTTTTCAAATCATTTTATGACATGAGGCCAAATATCAGGTGTATCCAAAACTCAAGGCGTCCATGCGAGAGGGAAAATCGGAGAAAGTGTTTCTTACCGTTGAAATCTTACCGAGATCTAACTTTGATGTTTATATGCCATCTTAACCGTTTATAAGGTAATTCCCACTTGATGCAGTTAAAACATCAAAATCTTAGCCTGATATGTAACTCTATGGCCATACAAATGTTTCAAACGGTGGTCACTGATTCTACACTGTTTCCTTTCGTGCGGTCCACTTGAGTTTTGTATCCACCTGATTTTCAGTCGCATGATCTTAAAATGATTTTTCAAAACGGATGGACCGTGTTGATTTCTCACAAACATCACGGTAGGCCCAAACTAGCATCCCAGCGGAGGAACTTCCTGCGAAAGGCTTTGGCAGGAAATCCGTGTCCAGTTGGAAGTGCCTGCGTATCAAGCAACGCAGCCGAGTATCATATTACTCCTGTTCATCGTTACTGTCCGAGAGAACACCAAAGCTCTCTCTCGGTCTCCCACGGAAAGCCGTCAGTCATGGACGCCGTTGGGTTAGATTCCGACGGCCGGGAATTCACGAACGCCGAAGAGATGTGGAGAGAAGAGATCGGAGGAGAAGCAGAAAACGAAAAAAGGCAGGAATGGTATAGAAAAGGCGTCGGATATTGGGAAGTAAGCCTTTTTTTTTTTTTTTTTTTTTTCGGTCGATACTCTAAAACCGATATGTCGGCCGACACTTCGTAACGTTTCGGTTTTACACTATCTGCAGGGAGTAGAAGCTTCCGTCGATGGAGTTTTGGGCGGATACGGGCACGTGAATGCGGCCGATGTGAAGGAAAGTGAGGCTTTTCTCAGGGACCTCTTGATCAATCGGTTCGGCGGAGGGGCTCGGCATCTTGTAGCGCTCGGTAATTCTCTATCGATAAATTGACGGCTGAGATTATTATTTTTTGAGGTTTTGGGAGTTGGGTTTTCGTTTTCATGATGGATTATGCTGTACCCAAAAGATCAAGGTTTTCTTAGACACATCTATCTAGATAAGGCCTGTCTAAATAGTATCACATGGATATATACCTATTCTTTTGTCATGATTCTTGCTTGTCAAAGATCCTAGAATAGTGATGGATGGACGGGACATGCGGAACTTGTCGCATTCGGCACATTGACACTTGAGAACAATGCTGGGTGCATGTAGATTGATAGTGGCACATGTGGGTCACTTGAAGATGCATGATGACACATTTAGCACATGTGGCGTGCTTGAAGTAGTGTGGCACATGTGGCATAGGTACATGTGGGCACATTGACACATGTAGGTTTGAAGGTCGGATTTGGAACATGTGGGATGCTTGAAGATGGATGGTCTCACTTGTATTACATTGGCACATATAGCACATGTGCAATGCCTCTATAAAAAAAATAGATACTCCTTTGTTTACCCTTTGTGGAATAGGCTAGAAACTATTTCTTATTCAATTAGCTTATAGAAGTTAATGGTTATTTTTTGGATAGTCCTATCATAAATGTGGAATTGGTGTTTAGGGTGCTTGACAAACCATAGATAGACGCTTTGACAGGCACCTATTCGGATAAGCCTATGCAGACAACTTTTTCAGTTCCAATAGGCACTTAGGTCAACCATAGAGGGATGAGTTGTTCACCAAGAAAAAAGGGGGAAGGTTACAAAAATCTACCATGAATGCCTTCTGGGATCACTGGATGATGAAGTAGGTTGTATGTTGTGTTTGTATGTTTGAAAGCTTATCACATCTTTGTTCCCTACTGGCCATTTAACTAATGTTCTTTGGTTTTCAAATTATTCTATAGGATTTGTTTTTTGGGGGCCTAAGAGAGGAGCCAAGGGTAAAGTACAAAGATCAAAGGATTAAGGCTAGCCTAAGGGGAAAACTGTTTCAACTTCCAGGAGAGGGCTCCTGTATTTATAGGTTTTAAGAGAGGGTTTAGGGTACTTCTGTTATAGATGGGTTGGAGGTGTTTGATATGTGTTTAAGTGGCTGGAAGTTTGGAGGACAATGTGTAGTACAATTGTTCAATATGGTTGCCCATGATTGTCATCATCCAAGAGGTAGGACCGGAGGAGGCTTGCATGATTGTTGTGTTGTTCTAGGGTACTTTGGTAGTAGTGTATGGCGGAGGATAGTTCCGTCCTAGGTCTTCTCGGGAGTTCTTTTAGGGTTTGTGCTGGGGAAATCAGAAGTTCGATGGTGAAAGGGGCATTCCATTATCAATTAGGTATGGGACTTTAGGGGTCTCGAAAGCATGGTTGAGTTTGGAATGCCTTCTTATATAGGCAATGGCTCAATCACTTGATTTTGGTGCAGCTATATGGTTCTTGGCTTGTTGTTAGAGATTGTGCCATCTTTGCTTTAGGTCATGGGTTCAAAATGGCTTGATTTGGCAGTCCTGTTGTGAGGCATTGGTCTGTTATGTCAAGTCTTCAAAAATTATATAGGTTCTCTTCATGTGAGGAGTTCATAGTTGGGAGGGCCCCGTGTTTTGTAGGGTCCTGATGGAGATAAAAGTTAAAGAGCTTGTGAGGATGCTAGGGATGCTGGAAAAGACCCGAAAAGGGTTGGGTAAAATTGAATGTCGTGGACTTGCTTGCTAGTAGGGGCCCATGTTTGTTGTAAAGTGGAGAAAACTTGAAAAGGGTTGGGTAAAATTGAACGTCGATGGGTCTTCGTGTGGGAATCCTAGTCTTTCCGGGGGTGGGGGCGTTTGTAGGGGCTATTTAGGCCAGTTCTTGTTTGCCTTCTCAAGTGGTTTCGGTGTGGGTTCCAATTTTTGTGCCGTAGCAAGGGCAGTGGCTGATGGCCTTGCTATGTGCGTGCAATGCGGGTTCTGTAGGATTGTTGTGGAAAGCGATTCTAAGGCGGTCATGGACTTGCTCGCTAGTAGGGGCTCTTCCCCGTGGAGCATGGTGTATTGGATGACCCGCGTTCATTCTCTTCGGGGTTTAGCCCATATTTCAATCCATTATACCTCAAGGGAAGCCAACAACGTGTTGGATGGCCTGACTCGACTAGGCAGCATGTCTTAGTTGGTTAGGGTGTTCCATTCGCCTTCGACTCTTCCCCAGGATGTTCGTGGGGCGCTGTTGGACCGGTTGGGTCTGGGAGCTATTAGGGAGGGTTGATTTATTTTATTATTATTATTATTATTATTTTTCTTTTGTTGCGTTTGTGGTATAGGATAGGCAGGACCAGCCCCCTTTTTTGTTGCTGGGGTCTACCCAAATGTATGCCATGTACAGTTTGCCTTGCGCTTCAAATAAAAAATATTTTTTTAAAAAAGGGATGCTGGAGAGAGTGGCGTTTAACTGATTAGGGCAAGATCGGAGTGTATGGAGATGAGAGAGGTCGGGGAACTTTTTGGTGAAACTGCTTTATGGAAAGGTGAAAGAGGTAGAAGTTGGAGGGTTTTGACAACCTGGTTGTGGGGTGTTAGTTGCCCTGAAGGAAATACTTCTTTCGATTGGCTGGTGGGTTGGGATAAGGTGCTCACAGCTGATGGTCTTTTCAATAGACAAGTGATAATTGTGAACGGTTGTTGCGTGGGTAGGAGGGATGCTGAAACCATGTGAACAAAACAGTGGATCAATAGGAGATGGTAGACTAAAACTGGCGTCTCATTGCTGGCCAATTTTAGATCAAAGGGTGGCTTGGAGCCTTGTGTTATGAAATCTTTGAAACCAATGTTGATCTCCTAATCTTTCAAAGATGACTCCAATGGTGTTCACAACGTTGAGATTCTAGGCAAGGGCCTTGGTTATGGTGAAGGAAGGGATTAGGCACCCTTGCCCACTTGCATAAATACACAGTCTCCACATCGATGATAAGCGAAAGTCTGAAAAAGGAATTTCAACCAGGTGTAGTTTGATGTTGGCTTAAAAGTAAAAAAGATAAAGAGAATTTGGAGGATTGGAAGTAGAATGTAGGATGAGAGAAAGGGAAGGCACTGAAATTCAAACAAAATTGTGGGAAATTGGCCGGTGGAGCTTCTTTGTATGTTCTTGATCTCCTTCTTTAAGTCCTTTAAATCTGCTTCAAATGCTCTTGATGTCCATAGGATTTGGGTATCCCTTCCTTTTTAGAGGTTTACGAAGCTGGTTCACTCAGTCAAAGGGTTAGGCTGTCTTCCCTAGCATATCGGGATGGAGGAATTCTCATGTTCTCAAGCTGAGGAACCATTCTACCTTGCCTTTTCATGGTGTGTTTTTTTTTTTTTTTTTTTTTTTTGTTTGAATTTTTGAAAATTTGAATTTTTCTGGAATTTCTGCATGAATTGTGCAAAGGGCATGTTTGGTATCTAAAAAAGTCATGTCTGTGCAAACTTAATTGGAGAGGAAAATATTAAGGAGTCTATTCATGATTTGTTAAGCATTACTAGGCACCAATTCCAATAAAATTGGTGATAAAACTATCCAAATAATTGACTTTCGCCTTGTATAAGTTAATCTGGATAAAATGGTTTTTATCTATCATTTATTGGGAGCACAAATGAATATCTAAAAATGGTTTTTATCTATCATTCATTGGGACCACATGTGCTGCATGTATCACATGTGAGACCGTCCATTTATAAGCACCCTACATGTACCACATGATTTCAAGAGCCCCACATGTGCTCATGTTCATGTATATGTGTCATCATACATTTTCAAGCACCCTACACCCCATATGCGCCAAACGTGCCACCATGCAACTTCAAACGATGCACATGTGCCACATATGCCGCCATTAATCTATATCTTGCATGTCCACATGTGGTGATGTGCCAAATGCGTACAAATGCCACATGTACTTGTTCATCCTTTTCCAAGGCGTTTGACAAAAAAAGGAAAAAAAGAAAAAAGAAAAAAGAAGAAGAGGAAGTTATGAAAGCAGGATAGCATATCCATGCAAGCCTATCCAAACAGGCTTTAGACGAACTGATGTATCCATAATAACTTATCTAGACACAACTTTGATGGTGAATAGATGAGCCCTAAGGATGGTTATGCTCTTAGAAGGTGAAATCTGAAGGCCAAGTCTCTCTTGGGGCAGAAGGGTTCTATTTATAGAGGTTTGGAGGGTTAGCTTCACAATTTGAGAGAATTTAATGGGTTTTCTAAAGGGTGAGAGGTTTTTGGGATGGGTGACAAGTGGTGTGATCTAAAGGGTTGATAGGGTGGTTTGACCCTGACGCAGGGGAGGACGTGAGGTCGAGCACCGTCTTCCTCAAGAGGATAAATATTCCGAATCCACGGAACTTCTCTGGACTCCTCACAGAGACTTCTCGAATCCACGAGAAAAGAGAGCAGAAAATAGAAATAAATTCTAAATAAATTCGATATAGATTAATCAATCCATAAAAACGAGTTCACAACCCTTTAAATAAGGGTACTAAGCAATGAGAAAGAAATTAGAATCAAACTACAACTAGGACTCCTAGAATTCGCGACTTACTATAAATAGTAAACTTACTATTTATAGACGGTCGTGATGTCTACTAGTGCGCAAGGTTTTCGGCCAAAAATAGTAAGTGTCCTATTTGGCTTCGCCAACCTGTTCTCCTAATTATTCTAAGCTCTTTTCACGTTGGGCGCAACTCCTAAAGCCCGACGGATAAAGAGTTATAAGCAAACTAAAACTTACTATTTATAGTAAAAACGAAATTGAAACAGGGAAACGACCGTGAAATCAGGGGTTTCTCGCAATTCCGAGCGTCGCAACAACCCGCGTAGCTGGGTTGGTTGGCTAAAGTAGCTCGTTCTACACCCCAAAATCATATATTTTTCGTCCGCTAACTCATCCCGGATTGCGAGATACGCCTGATTTAAGGTCTGATGGTCCAGATCACTTCTGTCGCCGACTGGGCCTTTTCTGATCCATCTTTGCCATGTAATTGTCCGCGACCCGCTCTACATCAGTCTCCTCCACTTCAAAAGAACTCGTCCTCGAGTTATCATTATGCGCTGGTTCATGATACTCAGTCAGGTCCGCAACATTGAAAGTTCGTGAGATCGCCATATCATCTGGAAGATCAACAACATAAGCGTTGTCATTGATCTTTCGGATGATTGGTACCGGTCCAATCTTTTTATTCTTCAACTTATTGTACGTTCCGGTCGGAAATCTTTCTTTGCGCAGATGGACCATTACTTGGTCGCCCACCTCGAACACTTTCTGTCGCCGATACTTGTCCGCTTGCTCCTTGTACTTTTCGTTCGAGGCATGTAGCTTGTTCTGTACCTCCGCATGAATGCCCATGATTTTGTCGGCCATATGATCTGCTGCAATGCTCATGCCTGGGAGCTTGGGCAGAGGGACCAAGTCTAGTGTATGGCGAGGTACTCGTCCGTAGATAACTTGGAACGGGGATTTTCCTGTCGAGCGGTTCACCATGTTGTTGAATGCAAACTCCGCTTGAGACAAGGCCAAATCCCACTGCTTCGGTTTTTCCCTGAAATACATCGAAGGAGGTTCCCCAACGTGCGATTCACAACCTCAGTTTGACCGTCAGTCTGTGGGTGGTACGCGCTGCTGAACTGAAGGCGTGTATCGAATCGAGTCCACAAAGTCCGCCAAAAGTGGCTTATGAACTTCGTGTCACGGTCGGAAGTAATAGTCTTGGGAACCCCGTGTAGCCGCACAATTTCTCTGAAGAATAGATTCGCCACGTGTGTTGCATCGAGAGTCTTCTTACATGGAATAAAGTGCGCCATCTTGGAAAAACGATCTACTACCACGAACACCGAATCCATGCCGCGTTGTGTTCGTGGGAGACCAAGCACAAAGTCCATAGATAAATCCTCCCAAGGGCCGTCAGGCACGGGTAACGGGGTGTAGAGGCCCGTATTATGAGATTGCCCCTTGGAAGTCTGACAAATATAACAGCGTTGGACTGCCTTTCCCACATCACGTACCAATTGCGGCCAGTAATACCGTTCTTCCACAAGAGCTCGCGTCTTGTCTCGCCCAAGGTGTCCACTGAGGCCACCTCCATGTAGCTCTTGGATTATCTGTTCCCTTAGCGAACTCTTTGGGATACATAGTCGATTTCCCTTAAAAAGGAACCCGTTTTGTATATGTAAGTCACCGGGGTGACCTTCCTGACATCTAACCCATGCGTCCTTGAAGTCGTCGTCGTCGGCATATATGTCTTTGAGGCGATCGAACCCGACAACTTCATTGCTCATAGTGACTAACAAAGTTGCACGGCGACTCAGCGCATCGGCTACTTTGTTCTGTTGCCCTGACTTATGCTTTAGCACGAATGTGAATTCCTGCAAGAATGAGATCCATCTAGCATGCACACGGTTAATGTTAGCTTGACTATTAATAAACTTGAGGGCTTGATGGTCCGTGTAAAGTATGAATTCCCTTTGAATCAAATAATGTCGCCAGTGTCGCAGTGCCTGGACCACCGCGTACAACTCGATCTCATATGTAGACCACTTCTTGCGTGCATCACTAAGTTTCTCACTGTAGAAGGCTACCGGCCTACCTTCTTGAGACAAAACTCCCCCAATCCCGACATATGAGGCATCACATTCGACTTCAAACAGTTTGTCGAAGTTGGGAAGTACAAGAACGGGGTCGTGGATAATCTGCGCTTGATTTCGGCAAAGCTCCTGTCGGCTTCGTCAGTCCACTGAAACTGCCCTTTCTTCATGCAATCTGTGATCGGTGACACAATGCTACTGAAATTTTTCACGAACCGACGATAGAATGTCGCTAGTCCATGGAAACTTCGTACTTCGTGAATATTTTTGGGAACCGGCCATTCTCTGATTGTCTTCACCTTTTCCTCATCCACTCGAATGCCCGTGGATGTAACCACAAAACCCAGAAACAATAGGCTATCAGTCATGAAGCTACACTTTTTTAAATTGAGGTACAATTTATTTTCAGTGAGCACTTGAAGGACTTTCTTGAGGTGCTCCATATGGGTGGTTTCGTCTTGACTGTATATCAAAATATCATCAAAATAAACCACAACGAACCGCCCAATGAAAGGTTTCAGAACTTGGTTCATCAACCTCATGAATGTGCTAGGCGCATTAGAAAGACCGAAAGGCATGACCATCCATTCGTACAATCCTTCCTTGGTCTTGAAGGCTGTTTTCCACTCATCACCCGGCCGTATTCGAATCTGATGGTAGCCGCTCCTTAAGTCCAATTTAGAGAATATTTTTGCGCCCTCTAGCATATCCAACATATCATCCAACCGTGGTATAGGAAACCTGTATTTTATGGTGATCTTGTTGATGGCCGGCTGTCGACACACATGCGCCAACTCCCATCTTTCTTTGGAGTTAGCAGAGCTGGTACAGCACATGGGCTCATGCTTTCTCGAATAAGACCCTTACGGATCAGTTCCTCCACTTGTCCCTGCAGAATCTCGCACTCATTCGGGCTCATTCGATAATGAGGACGATTAGGTAAACTGGACCCAGGGACAAGGTCGATATGGTGTTGGATATCTCGCATAGGGGGTAACCATCGGGAAGGTCCTCGGGCCAGATTTCTTGGAATTCATGCAACAAGGGCCTTAGTCTTTCAGGGATGATGGTAGGCTCGAGTTCTTCCCCTTTTACAATTAATGCATAAGTCTGTCCTGTTTCTTTGGATTCTTCCACGAAGTCCCGAATGGTTAGAGAAAACGACCATCCACTTTAGAAGTTTCAGGTGGTCCTTCTGGATCCATAGGGGCCAATATGGTCTTCCGGCCGTCCTTGACGAAGATATATATATTATCTCGCCCTTTATGAGTGGCGTCACGGTCAGATTGCCAGGGTCGACCGAGTAGTATGTGACATGCTTCCATGTCAACCACATCGCATACTACTTCATCCTTATAATGTTTGCCAATTGAAAAGGATATGGTGCACCGTTCAGTTACCTTTGTTTCGCTGACCTTCTTGATCCAACCGATTGTATATGGAGAGGGATGACGCTCTGTTTTCAATTGCAATTTTTCCACCATGCCCCTGGAGACAATGTTCTCGCTGCTTCCACTGTCAATGATCACATCACAAACCTTTCGATTCACCGTACACCTAGTGCGGAAGATGTTATGCCGCTGTGGATGCACTTCTTTTCTTGGCGCATATAATAGTCGCCTCACGACGAGCGACTCGCCGTGATCTTGCTGAACCCAATCTGAATCATCTACCTCGTCCTCGGCGGTATGCTCCTGTTCTTCAATATCTGGATCTTCATAAGCGTTATCAGCACTACCATCATTAATGGCGAGGTTTGCCACTTTTCGCTGGGGACAAGTATTTGACAAGTGGCCGGGCTGGCCACAACGATAGCAGTTGTTGGGCCTTGGCCGAGCATAAGGGTTCGGGATTGTACTTGTGCCAGCAGCAGTCGATACGCCCCTTTGGGGTCTAGCTTGCCCACTTCCCTGATCTCGGTTCTCAGACATAGGAGGTTGAGTGCGTGCTCCTACGGGCTCCTTCCCCTTAGGCTGTGGAGCTCCCTGGGGTGGACCTGTCGCAGTGATCCTCGCAGTAGGATAGGCCCGTGTGTTAGAACGTTCAAGTTGCGCTTCTGCCCGAGTAGCCAACTTGATCGCATCATTCATCGTCCAGACGGACTGCATCTGGACCCGATCCTGGATCGCCATACGCAATCCACCGTTGAATCGGGCGACTTGCTGCGATTCAGTCTCGACCAAATCGTTGCGCGCCGCCAGGCGGTAAAATTCTTCTGCGTACTCTCTCACCGACCGACTACTCTGACAACAATTTTGGTATTGTTGGAATAATACCTGATCGTAATCGCTAGGGAGGAATCGGGCACGTAGTAGCTGCTTCATTCGTTGCCATGTGCGGATTGGTGCTTTCATCTGCCTGGTTCGTGCGAGTTGCAGTTGTTCCCACCAAGCTGAAGCTCCTCCTTTCAACTTGTAGGCCACAAGCTTGACCTTTTTTGTTTCAGGGATGTCCATATAGTCAAAAAATTACTCAACTTCAGAAAGCCAATCGAGAAAATCCTCAATGTGTAGCTGACCATTGAAGTTAGGAATATCAACCCGTATCTTGAAGTCTCAATCTACCCGATCGCCGCCTTGCCTGGGGTGTTGGAAGATCACGTCATCGATCTCCTCTTCACTGGAGCCCCCATCCTCAGGGATGGCCCTTGGATGCACTGCTGGGATTATCCTGCGATCAGGGCGATTACGAGTTTCAGCAATTGGTGGTGGAGGATTACCACCAGGAACACGGAGTTGCCCTAGGGTTTCTGCTAAGAGATTCGCTATGCGGTCCATGGAAGCCTGCAGCCCTTGCATGGCTTGCCGATTCTCTTGCTGCGCTGCTTGGAAAGTTGCCGCCGTTAAAGGAAAATTTCCTGGAGCACCGCCTATGGGATTGTTGCCCGACCCGTCGTTAGAAGCCATCGACCCGAGGAGAAACCTCGCTCTGATACCAAACTGACGCAGGGGAGGACGTGAGGTCGAGCACCGTCTTCCTCAAGAGGATAAATATTCCGAATCCACGGAACTTCTCTGGACTCCTCACAGAGACTTCTCGAATCCACGAGAAAAGAGAGCAGAAAATAGAAATAAATTCTAAATAAATTCGAAATAGATTAATCAATCCATAAAAACGAGTTCACAACCCTTTAAATAAGGGTACTAAGCAATGAGAAAGAAATTAGAATCAAACTACAACTAGGACTCCTAGAATTCGCGACTTACTATAAATAGTAAACTTACTATTTATAGACGGTCGTGATGTCTACTAGTGCGCAAGGTTTTCGGCCAAAAATAGTAAGTGTCCTATTTGGCTTCGCCAACCTGTTCTCCTAATTATTCTAAGCTCTTTTCACGTTGGGCGCAACTCCTAAAGCCCGACGGATAAAGAGTTATAAGCAAACTAAAACTTACTATTTATAGTAAAAACGAAATTGAAACAGGGAAACGACCGTGAAATCAGGGGTTTCTCGCAATTCCGAGCGTCGCAACCCGGCGTAGCTGGGTTGGTTGGCTAAAGTAGCTCGTTCTACCCCAAAATCATATATTTTTCGTCCGCTAACTCATCCCGGATTGCGAGATACGCCTGATTTAAGGTCTGATGGTCCAGATCACTTCTGTCGCCGACTGGGCCTTTTCTGATCCATCTTTGCCATGTAATTGTCCGCGACCCGCTCTACATCAGACCCTAAACTAGATCATTTGAGGGGTCATTGAGATAGACGGATGGCCATAGGAGGTTTTTATAGGTTTGGGTTTGGAAAGGGTAGGATTTAGCCACTTTTCATCTCATGTTTCCTATAGGGTAAAAATGGAATTTCACAAACCAAGAGTTGTTAGAGAATTATTTTGTGAATAAAGGCAAGCTAGGGTCCAGCTAAGTATCCTGGGGTTAATTTTGTAAAAATAAGATCAGAGGGGAGAAATATGGCTTTGGGGTTTTGAATTTCTATGCATGGGTGTAATTGTAATTTTGAAGAGTTTCCCCCATGAAAATAAGCCTGATATTTTTTATTAGATGTTGGTGGTTGAGCATTGAATTTAGGTGATCTTGGGCTTCTTGGAAATTTGGTTTGATGGGCTATTTAATGGCATCAGTTTGAGACTAGGATCCTATGGGGTTAAGGAGATATGGGCTTTGGAAGTTGGGCCAACTTTCTGACACTGAAGTTCAGCCCAGTTTCTGTGCACCCTCTGGGTTTTTGCTCTTTTCTTGTTGCCTAGAGATTGGATTGATATGACTTTTTACTCATTGAAAAGCTTACTCAAAGGGCTACACAATGGACTAGGAGATTTGGATAATTGGGTTTGCGACTGTAGGGGTCTATTTGATAAGTGGGGGAATCCATAGGAAAAGAAAGGAATTCATAATCATTATTTTTGAAGGTACAATTGAGAAATGGAGTTCAATCAATTCCATTGTCAACGGTGTGTCTGATTTGCAAGTGGAAATCTCCAATTCATCTCATAAAAGTTATCTTGAATTTGTGCTTGGAAAATGTAGAAGTGAAAAAGTGTAATAATTATACCCTGAAATCTGTGGTTTTCTTTGCAGATCAAACAAGGGGAAATGTTAATAATTCTACCTTTTCTTTTATCAAATGGGCCCTAGAGCAGTTGAGACCCAAAGATGGAATTCAAAAATCAGGGTACTCTCTCGGATGCGTGAGTGGATTTTCTGCATTCCACTGGGTATTCTAGAAAACATCTCTTTGGAACAAAAAAAAAAGTATTTTTGCATCCTAAAAAGGTCTCGAAAAAAAGGGTTGTGGGCCCCAGACATGGGTTTAGGTTATGGGTACCAGGCTACTAGTATGATTACTGCAAAATTCAAGGTCATGCACAATACCTTCCACTGGGGATATTTGCCAGGATTTCTTATGCAAGGTGGGGTTTCTACGAAGTGAAATCATTTACTTGCTCATTGTTGTTTTGTTTCAAAGATTCAGTGGTGTTGCTGTAAAAGATTTGGTGGTGCTTGGTCAACATCTGGATCTATGGCCACAGTGATGGAATGGTCAACAAGGTTTAGAAGGGGCAAAGGGTGCTGTGTTGTGGAATCTGTTCTTTTTATTATTTTATTTTATTTTATCCATTCTCTTGTCAGTTGGAAAGAGAAAAATAAGAGAGCCTGTTTCTCAGGTAGTTGAAAAAGTGAGAGGCTATGCTAGTGGATGAGCGAGAGTCACCAAAGAATTTGCAAACTATAGGAGATGATTTTTATAAGAACTGGGAAGACATCTTGATGTGAGGATTTGTGGTCCCCCTGTGGGTTTTAACAAATTACTAGTAAAAAAAAAAAAAAATAAAGCTGTTATGGTTTTTTTTTTTTTTTTTTTCCCTTAATGGGAAAAATTGATGAACTGCAAGTGTCATTCACATTTCAAGCACTTTCTTGTTACTTGGTTTTCGTGCTGCAGTTTGGTCTCTTTGGTTCAAGTTTTGATTGGAAGGCTCTTCAATTTCCTATTGAGGTTGATGATTTTGTGCATGTCCCTCTAGAATCTAGAGTTACGTTTTCTAGAGGTTTCGGAGTCCTGACCATGATCTGGGTTTTAGTTCATTTAGGCATGTTTCATTGTTTTAATCACGGGTCATGATCTAGCGCGAATCTTTTCACCACAATTGTGGTGCAAGCAAGTTGTGTGGGCCCACTGTTATGCGTTCATGACATCCACTATGATCATCATGCATGTCATCCCTCGTTAGGAGTGGATGCCATCGACACATTATGGTGGGGCCCACAGTGGTCGTTGGCACCACAATTGTGGTGAAAACATTTGCACTTGATCATTTCCTTTAATCATATATTTGAGCTTACTCATAATAACTCGTTTAATTTCAATCTTTAATGACATCTTTTGTTTGCATCTCCCATTGGGATGAGTTTGGGTATTTGCAGTTTCTTGTGTTTTGACGTTTGAATTTTAGTTGGAAGTGATGAGTATAAAATAAACTACTTGATGAGTGGATGTTTACTAGCTTATGGATCCTTAACAAATATTTGAAATTGGTACAGATTGTGGTTCTGGCATTGGAAGGGTTACTAAGAATCTTCTTCTAAGATTCTTTAATGAGGTGAGGATTACTGATATCGTTATTTCATTGTGCATTTCTCTGTTATAACTTATGCCCTTCGATATTGTCAAGATGCCAATTTGTTGGGTTGTCCCTCCTTTCGGCTGTCATTTATGAGAAAAAAAATGAAGAGGATAGATGTGTCTAAATTTCACAGGTTAATGCATTTTAATTGCAAAAGATAAATATCTAGAGAGTACCCATAAGTCATCTTGCCATTTATTTTTTCTATTGGTCTTTTCATGGCTTTAGTGCCTTGGTCGCTAAGTATTGTATGACCAAGCTCCTCCCTTGTGTTAAGGCATTTGGATCATGCACATTCAATCATTTCTTCTTATGAAGGCAGAGATTGCAGCTTGTTTTCTACTCTCTTTGGTTTCTTGTGTTTTTTTCCCCTCATATCTTTCTTACTATTTTGCATTGTCCCGGGGAACAAAACTCGTAAGACTTGCCCTGACTCGGTCTGACTGAGTTTGACTCGTTCCCATTCTAGTATTGTATTGGTGTGGTGACGTGTTTTGTTTTAGATTAAAACCGATATGACTTGGGCAATACCAAGTTGCACCGGACAGTTTTTCAAACCATGGTTAGGATATGATTATTCAAACCATGCTCATAGGATGATTTAGTTGAAATGAGGATGCTGAGATGGATGAGTGGCAAGACGAGGAAGGATAAAGTTAGAAATGAATGCATTCAAAGGAATTTAGGAGTAGCATCAATAGGTAATAAGATGAGGAGAAGTAGACTTAGATGGTCTAGCCATGTGCAACGGAGACCAAGAACTGTGCCAGTTAGGAGTGAATTGGTTCAAGTTGAAGGCTTTTAAAAGGGCAATGGGAAGGTCCAAAAGGACTTGGGTGGAGGTGGTAAGAAAAAGATGAGGAAGGATGAGTGGCAAGATGAGGATGCTGAGATGGATGAGAGCCAAGGCAAGGAAGGATAAAGTTAGAAATGAATGCATTTGAAGGAATTTAGGAGTAGCATTAATAGGTAATAAGATGAGAAGTAGACTTAGATGGTCTAGCTATGTGCAACGAAGACAAAGAATTGTGCCTATTAGGAGTGAATTGCTTCAAGTTGAAGGCTTTAAAAGGGCAATGGGAAGGTCCAAAAGGACGTGGGTGGAGGTAGTAAGAAAAAGACTTGAGGACCTATGGTTTAACTTATAGTTGCACAAAGCATAAAGTGAAGCGGTAAGAAATTTGGGTGCGGGAGCAGGGAAGCATCTCTTTCAAAATGTAAACAAGTATAAACACGTAGGGAGTGGGAGTGGGAGCTAGATTCCGAAGTAGGGATTCGAAGTGGGAGTGGCACCTAGTTAGAAGGATCCTGCAACTAAGGTTTAACCGAAGATGCGGTCCGTAATAGAGTGGAATGGCAAAACATGATTCATGTAGCTGACCCTAGTTTATTGGGATAAGGCTTAGATGACGATGATGGCTAGGATGCGAGACATGAAAATGATGAGCATTTCAGAGATGCAGTTATTAAGATGGATATGTGGGAAGACTAGGAAGATAGAACCGAGAATGTCGTCATTTGATATAGCTCCAATAGGAGATAAAACGATGGAGAGCTGATTGGGATGATTCAAAGTTAAGGAGGGAACTTCCTTTAGGGTTGAAGGGCCTAAAAAGAGAATGAGGGGAAGATCTAAAAGGACTTGTATCGAGGTGGTTAGAAGGGATATGAAGGATGGTTCACTTGCTGAGAATGGGGCCTTAGGAATTATTGGGAAAACAGGATTCATAAGCCAACCCCAAATAGCTGGGACAAGTCTATGATGATTGTAAAACCACAAGGACTACATTGTGGAAATTTGAATCTTGTTTATTTCATTGAGAATAACTTAAATATATAGAAAAATTGGAGATCCCGAGGATACCTATAAGAGATCTTAATAGATATGCTTATTAATAAATATAGAAGATAATCCTAATATAATAAGATACTCTAATATACTCTAATGTCCCCCCTCAAACTAAAGGTGCTCTGAAAAGAGTAACTTGACTTTGAAAGGTTCAGTGAACGCTTATTAAAAAAAATGAAAGAAAAAAAAATCAATCATAACATGGGGCGACGAAACAACAAGTAACAAGAAACGAGCAGGTGCTTTTGACGACTTCTGGGATGTGAGCCAATAGCACTTCCAATTACTGATGAATGACCTAGTGACACTTCTGGTGGTCGTGATTTCACCCATTGCTTTTTCGGTGGTTAGGATAATCGTTGCTCTTTTGGTGACTTTAGATGTTTTGATAGCAAAAAAAGGGGTCCAATCTATATGCCTGATACAATAACAGGTCCATACGCCTTACACAAACGAAACACATCTTGGCAAAAGGCCTGGTTGAGAAAGGCACATCGGTCGAGAAAGACACATTGTCGAAGGTGTATGAAAAAGATGATTGATGGTGTTCCAGATGGGATGCAATGGTGTTGATGATGCCGAAGATGAACAGTGAGGATCAAAATCATAGATGAGAAAACCAGATGAGCAAACCAAGAATAAAAAACAAAGAATCCTCTCTCTCTCTCTCTCTCTCTCTCTCTCTCACACACACACACACACACACACACACACACACACACACACACACACAGTAAAAACCCAATAACAAAGCCCTAGAAATCTCCTCCTTCGAAGAAAAGAACTAGAAAAAAAACCTTTTTCTGTGTAATCTGATCCGCTGATCGGCAATGGCTTGAACTAGGCTGGTAGATGTTGGAGGATTGCAAATGTGTGGTTGTGCAGTAGAATCGTCGATTTCGTGTTGGATATCGGATCGAAGGAGGGCCAAGCACTGATGATGAGAATGGGTTTAGGGATGGCGACGGTTTCTAGTGACAAGGGCTAACTAAATCTGGTGGTGCTGCAAATCGAGCAGCAGTAGTGCTGCAGTGGCTGGAGAATGAACGAAAACGACGATGGGGAAGAACAGGGGTGTTGATGGTGGTGAATCGGCTTGTGAGTGGTGGCCCCACTCAGACAATTTGGGCCGACTTACGAAGGTAATGGAGATTTCACGGGGCAAGATGGAGAAGGTGTTGGATTGGGTTCAGCCAGCCAACAATGGCAGAGGTCAGAAATGATGGTGGCAGTGGCAAATCAGGCAGCAGAGGGTCAGGGCTATGGTGTAGAGCAACTGCATGCGGCAGGTGGCGATGACGGTGGCAGATTAAACAGACAATGATGGGTTGCTGGTCGGCAGGGAACACTGCAATCAGCAGTTATGGTAGACGTGTACGATACGGTGGTGTCAGTGATGGGGCAGAGAGACGCCGGATTTGGAGCATTCTTGTCCAGATGATTGGATTGTCAGAGAAGATGACGGGCTTAGACCTCAACGGCGATGGATTGAAGACGTTGGATCTGACAAAGATAGTTCATCATGATGCTTCGGTGGCAGTGGACAGAGATGGGTTTGCTGGAGGTGTAAGGGATTTGAGGCAGCGGTGGACACGGCCGGATGTTTCAGATCTGGCTGTTACTAAAGGCAGTGGGTTAGAGGTTGCCAAAGAACAGGTTTTGGTGAAACGGAGGGGTTGTCGGAGCTCTGGGATGCGGTCGGGGGACCGTCGGAACGTGGCGGATTGCTGCTGAGATGTGGGACTTGCAACGCTGTAGGAAGGAAGAAAGGAAGAGAGAAAGAAAGAGAGACTAGGTTTTTACGTTAACTCTGATTTCATGAAAAACCACATGGACTACATTGTGGAAACTGGAATCTTGTTTAATTCATTGAGAATAACTTGAATATATAGAAGAACTGCAAGATCCTGGGGACATCTGTAGGAGATCTTAACAGATACACTTATTAACAAATATAAAGATAATCTTAATCTAATAAGATACCCTAATCTACTCTAACAATGATGATGAAAGTGAAAGGATTATATATACTGATGTCTACCCTTATGTACCTTTGGTAAAGCATGATTATTTTCAAACATCTTGTATTAGTATTACGTGCATTGTAGACATAATCTTCCTTCAAGTAAATTACATACTGCCAAATTGTCTTACAACTTTAATATATCATATCCCTCTTCTCAATGAATATCTATGTTGAACTTTCTTTCTTGTTTGCTTCTTTGGAGCTTGCGATTTAGGCTTGCTGCTATATATATATATATATTATATATATATATATATATATATATATATATAACAACTCGTGATTTAGGATTCCACTACCTTTTTTTATTTTATTTCATGGACCGGTACATCCATACATGTCTAATGTACTATCCTTGGATTCAGGTGGATCTTGTTGAGCCAGTATCACATTTTCTGGAGGCTGCCCGTAAGAATTTGTCCCCTGAGAATTCTATGGTTTCAAATTCGCACAAGGCCGTCAATTTTTATTCTGTCCCGCTTCAGGTAATTTTATTGCATTGGAGGATCACTCAAACAGCTGCAATGAATTAGTTTCTATTATTTGGGGGAAGTGATCAGGTGCTAAACACACACTCTAAGTTATCAAGGACTCTCTATACATACATTTGTCACACATATACAAGATCTGGACTGTTCATCTGTTAAACCCTGCCTTGGATGGATCCTACCCAAAAATCCCAACTGTCAGAGATCCTAGCTGTTGGTTGGTAAATTTCTGTCCATTGAATTTTGACCCTTAGCACAAGTTTGTTTTCCCAACCATCTTTGTAATAATCAGAGTCCTAGACTGGTGCGACTATTTTGGGTAGCGCCCAGGGAATGAATGGTCTGGACCAGATCCTGCACTTGTGTGCCATCTGTTCAGAGATCGTATGATTGATTACTAACTCAGATATACTTGATAGTGTCAGAAGCTTCTCATAAGATTTTAATCCTTTTTAGGGTTCTCTATGCAAACATTGTGTGCAAACTTTGGTTGGCTTGTCATGACAGGAATTCACTCCAGAAGTAGGAAGATACGATGTTATATGGATCCAGTGGTGTATAGGGCAGCTTGCGGATGATGATTTTGTAGCATTCTTCAACCGAGCAAAGGTAAATAAATTAAAAATCTACTTAAATTCCTTGGAAGCAATGTCCTTACGTTCATAAAGCCACAGTATTCCACACATTTTTCTTCCACGTTTGCACTTATACATGCTTTTGCTTTTTCTTTGAACCTATAAGCGAATTAATATGGAAATTCTAAGAAATTTCTTTCAAGAAGCAGTTTGGGTTTGGTGAGATTCCAAAAAAAAAAGGAGGAGAATTTTGAGGATATTCTTTCCACAAAATGTTTGGGCTTCTTAGAAAGTTTAATTATAGTGGAATGGCTGAGTCATGAGCTGGAAACATGATGCTATTGACCAAGCAACAGATTGATTTTCTTTTGGCCTGTAGGCCCAAGTCTAGGTGATCTCCTCTTCCTCTCCACTCCCTCTCCGCATCCATATATCCAGGGACGGTCCCTTGTTCCACGGACCATGCTTATGCTGAGTTTGACCACAGCGATGGGACCCACTTGTATGGAAGCTAATACCATTTGTCCATGTTCCATAATCTAGGGATGTTTTAGAGTATTTGATCTCTCTCTCTCTCTCTCTCACATCCCCTGCTTCTATCAAACAGTTAATAGTCAGATATTGAGCAAGATTATTAGTGGGAGAACATGCTACCATAATTATTGATACAAAAATGCTACTAATATGCACTTCGTAGAAGTTCGATGAAGTGCCATCCTCACCATGCATGGCTAAACATGTATGATGATCCACCACTGATTTGGTGCCCAGCACGTGGATGAGCTACAGGCCAAAACTACTGTGATTGTAAAATTGCTACTGTTCGATTTTTGGGTTAGTTATCCCCATCAAGCGTTGACTGCTCTTGATTTCTTAAGATAACTGCCCCATCTGCAGGTCATTCATTGGATGGGTACCACAGTCCAATTGCCTATGTTTTGGGATATGACACATCCAAGTGGGGGCCACCAAATCAACGGTCCTGATCTTCATACATGAACTCCATGGGAAGTGTTGTGGTGTTCACTTCATGGAACTCCATGAAGAGCATGCACCATAAGAAAGTATCCCTCAGATGTAGATGATATACAGTTTGCAGACTGCCCTACCCCTAGACCTTCCAACTTGTGCTCTCATGCAACTTCCTTCATGGGAATGCAAACAAAGTCTTTAACAAAAGCATCTTGGTCATCTTTGTCCGACACAACATATGAAATCTATAATAATTGTTATTCAGTAGAAGAAAAGGAAAAAAAAAGGTCGAATGGAAAGGAATCTTACTTACATTTTGCATCTGGCTTCATTAACATACATTGTAAAAAAAATAAAAAAAAAGAAAAAAAAAAGAAAGAAAAAAAAAGAGGCTTGAGGTTCTCTTTTCAGCAAGTAAAATACTATTGACATTAAATGAGGTATCATACAATGCTTGAGACAAGAGGTGATACAATATCATTTTGGTTTTCAGTTTACTCAATGGTGCCATGGTTCAATGATCCAAAGTCCAAACCATTGATATGATGGGCCTAACTGGATGGCTAGGCATTTTCTTGGCCTTTCTGGTTGAATGTGAACCGTTGATGTATTTCTTAACTAGGGCTGTCAACGGGCCAGGCCCGGTGCTGAGCAAAATTTAAATTTAATAGGGCCGGCCCAGCAGGCTCCAATCTTGGGGATAATTCGTGAATGAGCCATACACCATGGCCTGACTTGAGCCACTTGTATAAACTGAAACGCTGTATGGTATTGTGCAAGCTTTCGCCCCAAGCATTGTATAAAATACCTGTTACATTAGAAATTTCCTTTTGTCTCTTTTCTTTCTGTTTGTGGACCCCAATCTCCTTTTGCTTTTGTTCTTGCTTGATTAACACATTCTTGCCAATCGACAAATGAAAAGAAAAAGTTAAAGGATGCTAATTAAGTTGAAATAAATTAGACATCTGATTTCCAATAATTAGAAAATTATGTTACATTAAGCAATGTGCCATTATCGTAATTAACATGTTTCCTCTGATGTCTCTTTCAGTGCTAATTAATATTTTATTCTCAGGCTGGCCTCAAACCTGATGGGTTTTTCGTCCTTAAGGAGAACATTGCCAAAGATGGTCTCTCTCTCTCTCTCTCTCTCTCTCATATATATATATATATATATATATAAAGATTCTAGACGCACACTCATTTGCACTTGCACACAGACACACAAGCATGCATTCATCTATCTTTTCTTTTACAATGTGTGTGAACTAAATCTATTTGAAAACGAGAGTTCTTTATATACACCTGGCCGAAAGATGGAGGCACTCTTTCACCATTAGAAAGGGTGGAATTATAGGATTTTCACCCTCAGGATATGCACATTTTATTCATTTTTTAAAAACTTTGTACAAGTGAGCACATGATGGGTCCGGCTCCATGGCTCAGTGGTAGACAGACTTTGTTTCAACACTGAGATCATGGAATCGAGTGCCCATGTGGCTTGTGTGAGTGTGTGGTGTGGGTGCGTGTTAAAAAAAAAAGAGCACATGAAGAAATCCAAGACATTGGTGTGATGCCTCACTGCACTGCATTTACCCTACTCAGAAAATTTTCAGATTGGATGCTTTTTGCTACCAATCTTAGGACTTCTCTCTGTTGCATGTGTAGTCTGTTGCTGTATTTCTTTTCTTGGCTATCTTTCTGCCAGCCACAGATTGAAAGGTTAGGATTGTTCTTGGGGGAGATGGGAATGCTCTCTCTTTGTAAGAAAACCTTTTGAGTGATTCAATAGTTTTCGTATGCAATTGATAGTATCCTGATGATGTGTGTGCATGCGTGCATGAATCTGACCTGTGCTGGACCAATCTACTGTACCTTGTACAGGTCTATGGAGGGCTTGAGTTTCCGTAATGGAATGCCATTAAAAAAATGGCGGCGACTCATCCACACAGATGTGGCACTGCCAGAGCTATCTAGACCATCCAAATTTGGGGTCCCATTGTGGATGGTGCATGTGTCTAAATTCACTTTGAGAAATAAATCCTAACCATCTATTTGCGGCTAGCAAATGAATGGTAGAAAGTAAAATAGTTAGTGGTCCAAATCGAAAGGAAAAAAAAAAATCAGATGGTTAATATTGTTTTCTTAGTGCAATTTTTCTGGTTATGCTCCATTCACAGATGGGTCAGAGATATGGATGGCATGGGTTGATGCAAAGGTATTCAAGAATGGTAATGGTGGCGTAACAGCTACAGTAATTACCATCACGATAAAGGCCGCTACGGCCTTTGTCCCCCGCTGTATTAGGCCCATACAGGCCATTTTTTCCGGTGTAACGCATAACGGTTCCCACCATTACTGTCATGTAACCGTTTTTTAATACCTTGGGTTGATGTACAACTATGCCATGTGTACGTTTGAAAAGTCCCCACCATGTTTTAAATGGTGCCAAACTAATGTTGGAGTGTAGCACAAGTCACCCTCAACATGGCACTTGGTTAATGAAAGTTACATTGCCTCCTATCCATGTGAGTTAGGCCAGTGTTTCCGGACATGTGCTCACATGATTTCTTACATTATGATTTGTCGTTGCATGATTTAAACTCCTAGAAAGCGATTGGGATGCATCTATCGCGTACTCCTTGAAGTCCAAGAATCGTGACGCTGATCGCATGATTGCAGAATATCCCCCATTTGAAAATGCTCATAACATCTTGAAATTTGGCATGTGAGCTAAATTTGTGTTTGCATTTCTCTTAAGTATATATTGGTTTTTTCAATGTGTATACTGTGTTTTCGACAATTCAAGCATTGTGGAAGGAGTTTGTTTTGCTTCTGTTGCCACTCAGGATGCAGCATGTGTCACTGCCCAATGGGGCCCACATGCTGAGTGGTCCAATGATCGGCACCCTCCAAGTTTTGGAATCTATGCTATATGGCCCACTGGAAGAAACTCATGCTGAATGGATGATTGTGATGATCATTATCTGTAGATGAATTCAGAACAAGTAAAAGAACATTTTCAATGGCTTGCATCCAGCTCTAAAAATCAAAGGTTAGGATCATGCCTGAAACTTGATTATGGGATGGTATCTTGTTTATGGTAGTAAGGAGAATATGGACCGTTCAAATAATCGGACCATCTCACGTGGGGCACCATGGGTGGTGACATACTTCGATCTTGGGTGCGGTAGTGGCAAAATGTAACTCTTGTGGAAGACTATTGACTTTAGCAGGTAGTGGCCAAAATGGCCGCCTGGAAAATTCTGTTTTATTTATTTATTTTTTATAATTCATTGCATGAAGGGAAACTTAGAAGATTTTAAGATCATTCATATCATGTGCATGCCATTCTTTTGTTATTGTCAGCTAAGAGACTGCATGTTGACAGGATTTGTGTTGGATAAGGAGGATCGGAGCATCACTAGATCTGATTTATATTTCAAGGAGCTCTTCAACCAGTGTGGATTGCATATTTACAGGATAAAGGTATGTTAACATTGCTAACATCGTATTGATGAAACCTTGGTGGGCTAGAGGAGCCGTTCCTTGACCCAGAACCATAGGTTTAGCCAATCTTGGTTGCTGTTCTGTTTGTATTTGGATTCACAACTTAACAAGAGTTCGCACGTGTTGGATATTCAAGATGCGCAAAAGATGGGCCCCACCATGAAGATGACCCAGCACAAAAATCAGGTCGATACTCTCATCAGGTGGGCTGACCTGTGTGAAAAATGTCAGGCAGTTGAGATCAGGTATCCAGGTTATCTGATTCAAAAGATAGGCCCAACCATAAAGGTCAGCTTACCCCCCTCATCGGGTGGGCCGACCTTTATGAGAAAAAATGGGTGGTTTAAATCAGGTGCACATGCTGCCTGATTCAACCTACACGTGGTGTAGCCTACCCGTTGAGTGGATTGGCCTGGTTTTTGCACCAGGTGATCTTATTCTGGGGTCCCACCTTTTGTGCATGGCTCGGATGCCCAACACATGACATGTTGGCATGGGATAAACCATTGTTTGTAAGCTTCACATGCAATGGGTTGTCTGTGATTTTATTCCTATTCAAAGAGAAAAAAAAACTCAAGAGATAGTCATGAGCATTTTCTTCAAAGCACACTCAGACCAATATTGGGGCCGATGTGGGGTAGTGTCCTCCACAGCTCAGAAAATGCATTAGGTTGGCTGCCTGTTTTCTGCCTTTCCCTGCGGAAGTCACTAGACTGTTTGTTCCAGTTCTTGTCTTGGCAGACTGCCAGTTTTGGGATGGAAATAAATTCGGCCCGTGTGCATTCTCAAGAGACCCGAGTGCACCCGAGTGATCATTTGTTTTCTTTCATTAAGCTCTTGTGAGCGGCACTCTTCAGAAAATAAAAAAGCTCCTGCGAGTGGTGAGAATTCTAGTTTCTGTTCTGAGGTCCGATTACTCTGCCCACAATGATTGGATTCAACACAATATCTCCCTGTAACATAGTTCAAAAACCTGAAAAGTTGACTTGACTCGATATCCAGCTGGGTCAGGTTGACTCAACTCGAGACACTCCCGATTTAATAAATACTTCAAAGTAATTAATAAACATTGCCAATTTCTTGTGAAGTAGGGAAAAGAGGGCAAGCTCAGTCAAAACATTGCATATGGCAAGTTGGTAATGATGCATGCAAATCTTCTTGAGGTTTGAGTTGAGTCACCGAGTTTTAGAACTATGCCCTATAATCAAGTAGACACTTTATGGCACAACCTTTTCTTTTTTGGTTAGCTTGTTTGTACACCCACAGTCAGTTCACACTTCACTGTTAGCCACCCCTGCTAGGGAATCAATGCCAAGACCTCAGTGTTGAAACGAGGTATCTTTCACTCAGTCTACCACTTGAGCTATGGATCTGGGTGTACTTTATGGCACAACCTTATTTGATCGAAAGAAATTTGGGTTTCTCCCGTCTTTTGCTTAAATCATATCTTTGGGGTTTGTTTCAGGACCAGAAGGGATTCCCCACGGAGCTTTTTGCTGTGAAAATGTATGCGTTGGTAACTGACCCGCCAAGGAGAGTTCATGGGCCAGAAAAAAGATGCGGCCCAATATTCCTGCAGTCATCAAATCCTGATTCTCCTCAGCGGAAGCCAAATGGGCGGAATGATTCTTTTCTGATCACAAATTCAGCAGATATCGATTGATATCTCGTCTGCTCGGTATGAACATGGCAGATTGGAGATTGCTTGGCATTTGAAGCTGTAAAATACTACTGAGGCGAGCGCTCAAGCTTTGTAAAATTCAATTGCTTCTGCATATTTATATCCTTGTGGAATTCCAGAGGTTGTTGAATGTTAGCAAAGGAAATCCAAGACTAATTAGATGAGTTTGGGATTTGTCTTTACATAATCCATGTCCTCTGTCTGTGGTTGTTTTGATTGGCGTGAATTTGAATGTCAGGGTATTCTAACTGATCACTGCTCTTGCGATTCTGGTGTAAACATAATCTGTAATCAATGGTTCATCTCATGTGGGGCCTATATAGTTCATAATCAGACCTCTGGTCTGTTAGGTCTCACCCCACCTAGAGCAAAAATCAGGTACAAAAACCTCTAAATTTTATAGTGTGGCCCACTTGAGATTTGGAATATTGTGATTTTTGGGTAATTCTTTCATCCTGGTGAGACACATCAGATGAATGGATTGGATGACATATAAACACCACGGTGGGCCTACAAAAATTAATGGGGGACATTCCATTCCAATTGTTTCTTATGGTGTTGCCTACATAAGTTTTGGATTATTGTAAATTTTTGGTTCCTGGTGTGAAAATGTGGTAGGGTATCTGATGGATGGGGTGGATCTCAGGAAAGCAGTTTCTAGGGCGAACATGAGGGTGGGAACCTGATGGACGGGTTGGATGTCATGAAAGTTCCACCCTCATGGCCAGCAGTTGGGGGCAGTTTTAAAATGACTTTGATTGTAATGGGACTTGCTTGAAAAAGTGTGGGGCCACCGTATCATGGTGGGGTCCACAAATCTTTGCCTACTGACGCTGCCAGCAGCGAGGGGGCTACTGCATAGAGCTCTGTGGGCCCCACCATGGTATCTGTGTTTTATCCATGCCGTCAACCTGTTGATTAATTCACACAGATGTGGATTAAGGGAAAACACAAATATCAGCTTCATCCCAAACTTTTGTAGCCGCGAAGTTTTTAACGGTGGGCGTTCAATCACTGTTTTCTTGTGGTGTGGTCCGCTTGAGATTTGGATGTGTCTCATTTTTGGATTCGTGCCCTAAAATGATCTGAAAAAATAGATGGATGGCGTGGATAAAACACATCATGGTGGGGCCCACAGAGCCGGACAGCTCGCTACTGGGAATCCGCGTCCGTTCACTACCGAATCCGAGTCTATCGTCGGCAGCAACTACAACCGTACCAACATCGACAGCTCTCAAAATAATTTAAAAAAAAATAAAAAAAATCAAGAAACGGCATAACCCTGCGACACACGTGTCATACACATGGGCCTGTCACACCTGTGAATGATCCGAACTGTTCATCAAGTTTACCACATCGTTGAAATGCCTGTGCTTAGAAATCAAGCTGATCCGATCATCAGACGGGGCACTCGTGTGTGCTCAGTTCCTCTTAATCCTATGATCATCAGACGAGTCTTCTCGTGGGCCCCACTTTGGACTGGTCGGCGCCAATACCATTTCTGCATTGACTGGCCATTTACTTGAGATGGGGACGAGTTGCAACAAGGGGAGCGGGGGACCTGGAAAGCCTTCGTGCGCAAGGATGCTGGGTGGGGTCCACCGCCATGTTTGTGAGAAATCTACTCCGTCCATCCGTTTTAATAGCTCATTTTAAGACATGTGACCAAAAATGACATGTATCCAAAACTCAAGTGCGACACGCGAGACGAAAATCGGAGATTCAGTGAGAATCGTTGAAACATTACTGAGGCCATAAAAGTTTTGTTTATGATAAAAGTTTTATATTTTCACTTCATCCCAGTGGTATTGACCTTATAAACGGTTTGGATGGCATACAAACATCAAAGTGGAGCCCGGAAGGTTTCAACGGTACGAATTTATTTCTCCAAATTTCCCTCTCGTGCGTCCCACTTTAGTTTTGGATCTACGTCATTTTTGGTTAAAAGTCCTAAAATGAACTCGCAAAACGGATGGACGGTGTGGATTTCTCACAAATATTACGGTGGGCTCCAGCATACTTGCGCAGGACTTCATGCCGAAGGCTTTCGCAGGAAATCCACGTCCGGAACGGGCACGGATGGCTAGCGAGGTCACTTTCTCTATCGTCGGTGAAACAATTCAACGTGCATAAGATCTGACCGTTGGATACTTATTTGAGCATATTGGTGGACCCCATATCAATTGTAATCGATTCAAATGCAGGGGCAGTACAGTACTCCTTGTGAGGAGAGCTTGACGAGGTGAATAACAGCGCACGTGACAATATCGCAAGCGTGTAGAATGTCTAGAACATTCGTCAGGTGGGGCCCGACTGCGGAAATTTCCTTAATGATAAAACAAGCCAATCCACAAATGAAACAGATGTGGATATTCAGCACAGATGCTTGAGTGCCATCTCATGAGTGGATCATCCTTGCATTTTGCAATAGGAGCTGTCAACATCTATTACATGTATACCAGATTGAGACGCGACCCTGACGGTGGGGCCCACCTTGATGTATGCCTTGTATATCTATGCTGTCCATTCGCTTTGCTAGCTTGTGGACCACACCATAGGAAACAGCTGTCCATTCATTTTGCAACTACAACAACTACTACAACTACATCAACAACAACATCGAAGGAAAATGGAAAAGAGTAAAGAGACACTCTAACAATAATAACAACAGCAACTACAACATCGAACATTGAATGAAAAGGGAAGAGAGTAGGGAGACACTAACAACAGCAACAGCAGCAGCAGCAACAACAACAACCACGACTACATTAACAACAACATTGAACATCAAATGAAAAGGGAAGAGTAAGGAGACACTAACAACAGTAACAACAACAACAACCACGACTACATTAACAACAACATTGAACATCCAATGAAAAGGGAAGAGAGTAGGGAGACACTAACAACAGTGACAACAACAACCACAACTACAACAACAACGTCGAACGTGGAAGGAAAAGGGAAGAGAGCTTCATGTCATTGATTTCTTTCACTGATGGCTATGATAGCTTCGTGTCATTGATTTCTCTCGTTGATGGCGTGGTGCCCGGCACCATTAAGATGGAGACATCTAGGAGATGTAGGCACCTGCGGAAGTACAAGGGAGAGTAGAAGAAGCACTGTCCCCAATGCAAACATGGCATAAATCACCACGGCATATGGAATCGAGAGGAATTTGAAGTGAGAGAAGCTGATGGGGAGATTCGTGTCAATGGCGATGGCTGCGACTGTAATTAGAAGGACCGACACCTTGAACATGTTCTTCTGGCTGGCTTCATGTCTTTGATTTCTCCCGCAGATGGCGTGGTGCAAAACACCATCAAGATGGAGACATCTATATGATGCAGGCACCTTTGGAAGTACAAGGGAGAGCAAAAGAAGCACTGTCCCCAATGCAAACATGGCATAAATCACCACGGCATAAGGAATCGAGAGAAATTTGAAGTGAGGGAGGCCGATGGGGAGATTTGTGTCAATTGCAATGACCGCTACTGTAATTAGAAGGACGGACACCTTGAACATGTTCTTCTGGCTAGCTTCATGTCTTTGATTTCTCCCACCGATGGTGTGATGCGAAGCACCATCGAGATGAAGACATCTACATGACGCAGGCACCTTTGGAAGTACAAGGGAGAGCAGAAGAAGCACTGTCCCCAATGCAAACATGGCGTAAATCACCACAATATAGGGAATTGAGAGAGGGACGTGGATGGGGAGATTTGCGTCGATCATAATAGCTGCTACAGTGATTAGAAGGATGGACACCTTGAACATGCCCTTCTGGCTAGCTTCTCGTCTTTGATTTCTTCCGCTGATGGCGTGTAGCAGGGCACCATCAAGACAGAAACATCTGCATGATATTGGCAGCCTTGGAAATATCAAGGAGAGTATAAGAAGCACTATCCCCAATGCAAACATGGCATAAACCACTACAGCATAGGGAATTGAGAGGAATTTGAAGTGAGAGAGGCCGATGGGGAGATTCACGTCAATCGCAATGGCTGCGACAGTGATTAGAAAGATGGACGTTTTGAACATATCCTTCTCGCTAGCTTCTCGTCTTTGATTTCTTCCGCTAATGGCGTGTAGCGGGGCACCATCAAGACAGAAACATCTGCATGATATTGGCAGCCCTGGAAGTACCAAGGAGAGTAATAGAAGCACTATCCCTAGTGCAAACATGGGGTAAACCAACGCGGCAAAGGGAATCGAAAGGAATTTGAAGTGAGAGAGGCCGAGGAGCATGTCCTTCGGGGCAGCCATCATCTTTGACTGTTCTTTCGTTTTGGAAGATAATGAGGGAAAACCTTCCAATTCATCTTCTTTTATAGGTATCCTGCAAGGTCGAGGAAAGTCCCGAGAAGCTTCCTACCCATTTTCATGCCTTTGGAAGATTAAGATTGAATTAGGAAGGAGCATACTTTTTTTTTACACTCTCCTCACTCGTGGGATCTGTCACACATGTGAAAGATCTAACCTGTTCATCAGATGGGTCACTGGATTGATAAAACAGGTACGTTTATCAATTCCAATTAATATTATTATTATTATTATTATTATTTTTGTATATGCATGGTCTAGATTACTTTTGAATATGCATGGCCTAGATTATGCTTGATACTATCATTGAATTTTCAATGATGATATATACATGTGGCCAATTTTCTGAACAGCTTCGATCTTAGAAAAATAAGATGAGTAAGTAAAATGATGGGCTCGAGCTCAACTAGCTAACCATCTCCAGCAGTGTACGAGGTAATTTAATGGAAAAGGAAAGAAGGGAACAGATTTTCCAACATCTTTTTGTTCGGGGACGTGTGACTTAGCACGACCATTATCATCCACGCGGACCGTGCCCAGGCTTTGGATCCACCGGACTGTGGGGCCCACTTTGATGTGTGTGAATTAATTCACACCGTCCATCCGTTTTTTAAGATCATTATAGGGAACTATTCCAAAAAGGAAGCAGATCCAAATCTCAGGTGGACCACACCACAGGAACAGTGGTGATTAGCCATTAATTTCTTTTAGACCACAAAAGTTTTAGATCAAACTGATATTTGATATTTGTGTGGTCCCTTTGTCTAAGTCTTTGTGACCTTATCAACAGGTTGGATGGTAAATAAAAACTTTAATGCCCCCCAAGATGCTTTTAATGGTGGATATTCAATAACTACTGTTTGCTGTGATGTGGTCCACCTGAGACTTGATCTGGTTTAATTTTGTAATCACGCCCCTAGAATGATCTGAAAAAACGGATGGAGGGAGTGGATTTAATGCACGTACATCAAGGTGAGCCTCACAGTTAAGGATCCATCAACGCCCAATGATATGCTGCCACGTTTAAGGGTAACACCTTTGTCAGGACGCGGATTAACACGGGCCTCTGCCTCACCCACCACGACATGGCCCTTTCCGCGTGGCCCACCTTGATGTTACTTGTTGAAATAGATTAGAGGCTTTTTATTTTAAGTCAATCCATCTCCACCAAGTCACGTGTAAATACATTTCATGCTGTGGTTCAATAATGCTATACGCAGAGAGCGGGGTATTCGAATATATTAAATTCGATGTCCGGGACTAATAACAGTACCATACAAGGGAATGTCACAATACTTTGCTGCCTTCGTAGATGATTATTTGAGTAAGGTTTGGGTCTATTTCGTAAAATATTAGACTGAAGTGTTTATAAGGTTCAAACAATAAAATGTAGAAGTACATAAGCAAACTGAAAAACTGTAAGTGCCGCATGTCAGATAATGGTACGGAGGATAGATGACGCAGGGGAGGACGTGAAGTCGAGCACCGTCTCCTCAAGAGGATAACTATTCTGAATCCACAGAACTTCTCTGGACTCCTCACAGAGACTTTCTCGAATCCATGAGAAAAGAGAGTAGAAAATAGAAATAAATTCGAAATAGATTAATGAATGCATAAAAATGAGTTCACAACCCTTTAAATAAGGG
>JAJHSJ010000105.1:0-34752 GCA_021015155.1 Magnolia officinalis | reverse complement strand
TTCATCTAACAGTGGCAAGTGTTGGGGGCCTTGCACAAAACCTTAGGATCTAGCCCTCCAGAACAAACCAGAATTATGGATAATAAAGCAATGAAATAAATCAAAGCATCAATCACACACCACACAAGAGATTTTTACGTGGAAAACCCTCAAAGAGGTAAAAACCACGGGACCTCGTCCAGATCAACAATCCACTATGAAGTAGAACGTTTACAACCTTCTTCACTCACGCAGGAGTGGATAAACAATAAGAGAAATAGAAAAACGGAGAGATCTAACCGATTACGAGGACATAGAAGCGCTGAGATGTAGATTGCAAAGTAGAGAACCTCCACGAGCAGAACCTCCCTTCTATAAGCTTCCTCTCTCTCTTTCCCTTCTCTCACACCTTTGATAGCCTTAAACCCTTTAGCAAATCCCTTGTAAAGCTTTAGGAAACCCTCTTGCTATTTTGTGATACCTAGAAAAAATCCTAGCAACCCCCTTTTTTATAGTTTTGGGAAACTCTTTCCGCATCCCAGTTGCGAAAGGACTCAAATCCGCAGTTTCGCGCAAAATCGCGGAACAAACTACGTAACCTACTACGACTAGTCCTAGAATTCTAGGACTGGTCTTAGCCTCCTACGACTGGTCGTAGCTCACCTACGACCGGTCGTGGTCACCTACGACCGGTCGAGAACCCCGAGAAAAATAGTCCGAACTCGCTGGACTTTGAGTCGAGCTACGACTCGACTCCCACGACTGGTCGTACCAGCCCTCGACCGGTCGAGCAGGGCTCACGAATGGTCGAGCACGGGGCAAAAACCCATCAAATCTCTCCCTTTTTGACCCGGAGGGATCCACCTTCTTCAAGCCAGCCAGGTTTCTACAAACCTCAAACTTGCCTTTGAGCAAAGCCTTGGTCATCATGTCTGACCCATTATCGTCCGTGTGGACCTTCTCAAGCTGTAACACCTTTGTTCCAAAGTATCCCTGATCCAGTGATACCGAATCTCTATGTGCTTCGACTTGGAATGCTGACTTGGATTCTTGCTCAAGTGTATAGCACTCTGACTATCGCAATAGACCACGTGCTCCTCCTGCTTTAGGCTAAGTTCCTGTAGGAACCTTTTCATCCAAAGCATCTCTTTACATGCTTCTGTGACTGCAATGTATTCGGCCTCTGTCGTCGACAATGCTACGACCTTCTGTAGCTTGCTCTGCCAAGAAACCGCTCCCCCTGCAAACGTGAACATGAACCCCGATGTAGACTTCCTGGAGTCTATGTCACCTGCCATATCTGCATCTGTGTAGCCCTCTAACACAGGTTTTCCGTCACCATAGCATAGGCTCAACCTGGATGAGCCTCTTAGATACCGTAGTATCCATATCTTCACCGCTGCCCAATGCTCTTTGCCAGGATTGGCAAGTATACGGCTGACAACACCAACCGCATATGCTATGTCTGGGCGTGTACACACCATAACATACATCAAACTTCCTACAGCTGACGCGTAGGGTATCTTCTGCATCTCTTCCACCTCTGTCTTCGTCTTGGGACACTGTCTGTCGCTCAATCTGAAGTGACCATCCAGTGGAGTACTGACCGGCTTCGCTGCATTCATATTGAACCGCTCTAGGACTTTCTCAATATACCGCTCTTGTGACAGCCAAAGCTTCCTGCTGCTTCTGTCACGGGTTATCTCCATTCCTAGGATCTGTTTAGCCGGGCCCAAGTCTTTCATCGCAAAAGACTTGCCCAACTCCTGTTTCAGCCTGTCAATCTTCTTGATGTCTTTTCCCATGATGAGCATGTCATCAACATATAACAGCAGAACTAAGAAATCACCGTCTGAGAACTTACGCGTGAACACACAGTGGTCCGACTCCGTTCTGTCATACCCATGCTTAACATGAACGAATCGAACTTCTTGTACCATTAGGTGGAGCTTGTTTCAGCCCATACAAGCTCTTCCTCAGCCTACACACCATATGCTCCTTGCCCTTGACTTCGAACCCCTCTGGTTGGTGCATGTAGATCTCTTCTTCCAGGTCACCATGGAGAAAGGCAGTTTTAACATCTAACTGCTCTATCTCCAGATCCATGCTAGCCGCCAACCCAAGCAACACCCGTATGGATGTCATCTTCACCACTGGTGAGAATATCTCCTCGAAGTCTATGCCTTTCCTCTGACCAAACCCTTTCACCACAAGTCTGGCCTTAACCTCGTCTGTGAATTCTTCTGCTCAACTTCTTTCTGAACACCCACTTGTTGTTCAAAGCTTTCTTGCCCTTAGGCAATTTCACCATGTCATAGGTGTGGTTCTTATGCAAGGATTTCATCTCCTCTTGCATAGCTTTCAACCACTCCCCTTATGCTCGTCGGCTAGGGCCTCAGAATAATCTTCTGGCTCTCCCCCATCGGTTAGCATAATGTACTCACGGCGAGTACCTCTTGGACGGCTGTCTGTCCCTAGATGACCTCCTCACCTGTGGCTCAACAGGTGGATCAAGTGGGGGCTGCTCCCCTGGTCCATCTTCTGAAGGAACTCCCTCGTCCTCTGCACCTTGCTGTACTCCCCCGTCATCAGGCACCACGGGAGGAATAATCGGATCCATGTCCTCTAGCTCACCTGAACTAGGCTGGTTCTTCTCTGGCTTACCAATGTCTTCTATACACTGATCTTCAAAGAAAACCACATCTCTTCTCCTGACGAGCTTCTTCTCGGTCGGATCCCATAATCTGTAACCGAATTTTTCATCACCGTACCCTAAGAACACACACTGCCTGATCTTCATATCGAGCTTGGACCTCTCGTCCTTTGGTACGTGAACAGATGCCCTGCATCCAAATACCCTAAGATGACTGTACGATGGATCCTGTCCGTCTACACCTTCTCAGGTACTTCTCCATTCAACGGGGCTGATGGAGACCTGTTTATCAAATACAAACACCGCCGTGCGCATTGCTTCTCCCCAGAACGTCTTGGGCAACTTTGCATGGGATAACATGCATCTGATTCTCTCAACAATGGTGCGATTCATTCGCTCAGCTACACCATTATGCTGGGGGGTCTTGGGAACCGTCTGTTCATACCGTATACCCAGGGACTTGCAGTACTCGTGAAAGTCGCCAATGTATTCACCACCATTGTCAGTGCGGAGCACTTCAATGGTCTACATGTCTCTCTCTCGACCATAGCAATGAAACACTTTAAACACACCAAAGACCTCGTCCTTGGATTTCAAAGCATAAACCCAAACCCTCCTAGATGCATCATCTATAAAAGTAACAAAATACAATGCCCCCCACCCAAGGTTTTTGTCCTCATAGGACCACAAACATCAGAATAAACCAAATCTAATGCATGCACTTTATTAACCTGAGAAGCAGTTTTAACGAATGAAACTTTATGCGTTTCCCTGATAAACAATCAAGACAGGTTTTAAGAGGCATACCTGTAACGTCTGGAAGGAGCTGCTTCTTTGCTAGTACCTGAAGCCCGTTTTCACTCATGTGCCTAGACGCCTGTGCCACATGTCAATAGCTGAATCTTCCGCTGCGTTCAACCCACCCTTGCATACACTGACACTTGCCTGTACAGGGTGCAACACTTCTTTCCTCTGACTGCGATCAATGAACCCTTGATGAGCTTCCAGCACCCACCAGCGAACCGGCTTTCATAGCCATCATCATCCAGCCTTCCCGTTGACATCAAGTTGAGGCGAAGGTCTGGGATATGCCTCACATCCCTGAGAACCAATGTGCAGCCCACATCAGTTTTCACACAAATATCACCAACTCCCACGATCTTTGATACGCCAGAATTTCCCATCCTCACGGTCCCCTAAGTCGCCTGACTTGTAGCTTATGAAGAAGTCCCTGTGCGGAGTCGCATGAAAAGAACCTCCCGAGTCAATCACCCATCGTGTCCTGACTCGTATCTGTGAGACACACATCATGATCTGCTGAAAGAATGATAACAACGTCGCCATCTGAAGCGACCAGTGGAATCTGATTCATCTTCCTTCCTTTTTTCCTTTCTTGTCGTTCTTACGACATTCATGCTTATAGTGGCCCTTCTTGCCACAATTCCAGCATTCAACATCTTTTCTGTTGCTCGACTTGCCTCTTGATTTATCTTGGGCCTTCCCGCCCTTCATTTCTTCTTTCCTCTCCCGTCTCTCTGTGTCACAAGGGCCTCTTGCTGAGTAGACCCCTGAGACTTCCTCCTTGTCTCTTCATTAAAGAGACAGCTAGTTACCTGTTCCATGGATATCTTTCCGTCTGACGCAGAGTTACTTAGAGACACCACCAATGTCTCCCAACTGTCAGGCAATGAACTAAGCAATAGTAAAGCCTGCAATTCATCATCCAGGACCATCTTCATAGAGGTGAGTTGGTTCACTATATTGCTGCTGACCTCATTCATGTGCTCGGCTACCGAACCACCATCCTTGAACTTGAGATTCACAAGTCGCCTTATCAGAAATATCTTATTACCGGTTGTCTCCTCTCATACAACCCTTGTAATTTTAGCCATAGGCTTTCGGCTGAGGTTTCCGTAGACACATGGTGGAACACAGAATCATCCAACCATTGTCTAATAAACCCCACCGCCTTTCGGTCCATCTTCTTCCAATCATCATCAGTCATATCCTTGGATTTGCTGATATGCCTGAGATTAGAGAATATAGGTCCTTGCAATAAAGCAAGTCCTCCATCTTAGCCTTCCATATGGTCCAGTTAGAACCATTAGGCTGATCATCCTTGAGCCACCTTCCATAATTCAAAACCGATCCTGCCCGTTCAATGAACTTAGCTTTGATACCACTTTGTTGGGGGCCTTGCACAAAACCTTAGGATCTAGCCCTCCAGAACAAACCAGAATTATGGATAAAAAGCAATGAAATAAATCAAAGCATCAATCACACACCACACAAGAATTTTACGTAGAAAACCCTCAAAGAGGTAAAAACCACGGACCTCGTCCAGATCAACAATCCACTATGAAGTAGAAACGTTTACAACCTTCTTCACTCACGCAGGAGTGGATAAAACAATAAGAGAAATAGAGAAAACGAGAGATCTAACGATTACGAGGACATAGAAGCGCTGAGATGTAGATTGCAAAGTAGAGAAACCTCCACGAGCAGAACCTCCCTTCTATAAGCTTCCTCTCTCTCTTTCCCTTTCTCTCACACCTTTGATAGCCCTAAAACCTTTAGCAAATCCCTTGTAAAGCTTTAGGAACCCTCTTGCTATTTTGTGATACCTGAAAAAAAAACCCTAGGCACCCCTTTTATAGTTTTGGGAAACTCCTTTCCGCATCCCAGTTGCGAAAGGACTCAAATCCGCAGTTTCGCGCAAAATCGCGGACAAACTGCGTAAATTACGACTAGTCCTGGAAATTCCATGACTGGTCTTAGCCTCCTACGACTGGTCGTAGCTCACCTACGACTAGTCGTAGACCACCTACGACCGGTCGAGAACCCCGGAGAAAAATAGTCTGAACTCGCTGGACTTTGAGTCGAGCTACGACTCGACTCCCACGACTGGTCGTACCAGCCCTCGACCGGTCGAGCAGGGCTCACGATTGGTCGAGCACGGGGCAAAAAACCCCATCAGCAAGGACATGGCTGAAACTCACTCTGATTGGACATAACCCAAATCAAAAAATGGTTCACAAATGGACAGTTCAAAAAGCAACACAATGGCGTACACATCCAACTATCAAAAAGTTATTTAATCAAATAGCTAGTATAACATGAGTTGGATTGATTTTCATGCCAATGGTCAATCAACAATATGACCTGGGTAAGCGATCAAAAATTACAAAATAATTTGTGAGTGGACCCTGTTAACAAATACGAAGGTGGGTCATATACACTTCCATTCTTTTATCTACATTCTCTTCTTGTCTTTCTCTTCTATCTCGTGCTGAAGCTTTTTTAAGAATCTTTGGGTTTCTACGTGTACTTTTTTAAGTATTCGGCCTTTATAATGGCCCGTACGTGAGAAGGTGAATGAAGTTTACGTGATCATCACCTCTTATGTGGTAATTTGAAGCATATGAGTCAGTTCCCTTATTGGATGTTATGTTTGTAATCATCATCCTCGATGACTAGTTGGAAAGCATAGAGGTATGAGTTGGTTTCTCTCTCCTAGTTAGTTTACACATTATGTGTGTGTAAGTGAGGAGTTCATCAATCATGATAGGTTAGTCCATGTTGGTGGTCGTGTTTGTGCAAGCATTGTAATATTCCTCTTATCCCCTGTTATAATGGAGATGAGAAATTTTTTTAAACACATGCACTCACACCCTCACACACACCCACACACTCACACTATAATGGGCACTCAAACCCATGGCCTCATATTAAAATTCTTATGAGTACTAAGGCATAAGTAAGGACCCTAATGGAGATGAGAAGCTATCTAAAAAATGAGTTCATAAATCCATCTAGATTTTAAAGGTCCTAATAACTTCTATTAAATTAAATGGAACAAACTATCACCAACGATAGAAGTTTATTTAATCATTTTTAATGGCCAATGACAAATTAAAATATTTGACCATAGGTAACCTTATAAAAATGCTAGTACATATGATCTATGGATCCAGAAGAATGCTCAAATTATGACATGGTTTTAGAATAGTATGGAACAATCCATCAGTGCAAACATAATATTTTTTTTTATATTGCAAATAAAGTGTGGGATGTATTATGAGAGATTTACTCATCTGATAAAAACATCTCTTGTACGTACCAGCCATTTGCAAAGATATTTGAATTTCAACCAAGAGATGAATCCATGTGTGAATATTATTCAAACATCTAGAAATGTGGGAAGAACTTGGGGTGTACCAACCTCTCACTACTAATTTGGAAAAGCAATGTAAACAATATGAGGAGATTCAGGTGGCTAAGTTTTTATTCAATTTATAATCTAAGCATGAGTCGGTTAGTGAAGAGATTTAAATGGTAAGGATGTGCAAATTTCTGAACAATGTGTATTCTTACCTCTAAAGTATATCTCTTAGATTTACAACTGATTCCATTAACAACTTTGCTTTAACATCTTTTAATAATTGAGGCTAAGGAGATGGTTGTGGTAGCAAAGGTAATTAAGCTGGTCATAGTGAAGTAGGAAGAGGCCATGGTAAAGATCGTAGACCTAGAAGTGCATTTATTGTGGGCTTATGATTCATTCTATTAAAAAAATATTATGATCATAATAGAAAGGTAGCATAAAGGCATTTCACATTAAAAAGAGTAGTGAGTTTCGTCTGGTTAATTATACTTCTATAACTTAGCAGCCATATATGTTGGAGAGAAGGTTATGCTTATTCAAAAAGCGTATTTCTATTTATTAAGAAAAAAAACTTTAGAATTAGCATTTTCCTACTATTTCTATTGCAACTTCGGCTCATATGGCTACATTTGTGACATTAGGTATGACATGTTTAATATTCAAGTTCGTGTTGGGGAACCACAGAAGTACACAGAGATGAATCAAGCAAAGAAATACCAATCGCAGAACCAAGTCCAAACACAAATAATCTGAATTTTATGTGAAAAAACTCTTGTAGAAAAAAACCATAGTACAAATGACGCAGGGATGAACGTGATGAGGTTGATCACCGTCTTCCTCAAGGATAACTACTCTAAATCCACGGAGCTTCTTTGGACTCCTCACAGAGACTTCTCGAATCCATGAGGAAAGAAAGCAAGAAGAATAGAAATAAATTCTAATAAATTCGTAATTTGATAGATGAATGAAATAAATGAGTTCACAACCCTTTAAATAGGGATACCAAGCAATGGGAGAGAAATCAGAAGCAAACTACAACTAAAACTCCTAAAACTCGCAACTTACTATTTATAGACAGTCGTGATGTCTACTAGTGCGCAAGGTTTTTGGCCAAAAATAGTAAGTGTCCTATTTGGCTTCACTAAGCTGTTCTCCTAATTATTTTAAGCTCTTTTCGCGTTAGCCGTAACTCCTAAAGCCCAACGGATGAAGAGTTATAATCAAACTAAAAATTACTATTTATATTAAAAACGGAATTAAAATAGGGAAACGACCGTCAATCTAGGGGTATTTCACAAATCCGTCTTGCATAACCCAACGTAGCGGGGTTGGGTAGCTAAAGTATCACGTTCTACCCTGAAATCATATATTTTACGCCCGATAACTCATTCCGGATTGCAAGATACGCCCAATCTAAGGTCTAACGGTCTAAGGTCGTCAACCGGGCCTTTTCTGATCCATCTTGGCCATGAAACTTTCCGCGACCCACTCTACATCAACAAAGCTACAAGTATGCACTATGAAAGCCAAAATTACAGAGATAGAGTGTTACTGGTGTGAACAAGACTAGAGTCCACTTTACAAGCCCTAGCTATGCCCTTGAAACCCAAATGAACGAATTAAAAAGCCCTAGAACTCTTCTACCACTCCCAAATCCTTATTACACCCAATATATATAGTATCACAATTGGAATAGGAAACAAATCCTGCACTTATGCAATTCTGCACGGGCTCTCGATGGGACCTTCGATAGCATTGACGATCTGTCGATGGCATGGAACACCTGCGATTACATTAAGTAACAACACCAAAACATTTCAAGGAATCTTGCACGAATTGCCCATTGTGAGGTGATAGAAGAGACAAGGGGATAAATGATGACGATTTTGGGAAATTTTTAATTTTTATACCAAAATCCAATAAGTCATGAGAAATTGGAAGGGTGATGTGGAGGAGAGAAAAAATTCCATGCATTTTTTAATTTCACAATAACAATTATCTCAATAATAATCGGCATCGATCGCGACCATCGATTCGCAATCCGATGGACCAAATCATTTTTAAAAACTTTTCATATTCCTAATAAAAATCGACATTGATCGCGACCGTTGATTAATGATTCGATGGACCAGATTATTTTCAAAAAACATTTTCAAATTTTCAATAAAACATAGCATCAATCGCGAGCGTCGATTCGTAATCCGATGGACTAGAAAATTTTTTAAAAATTCACAATTTTCTCAATAAAAATTGGCATTGATTGCAACCATCGATTCGCGATCTACTGGACTGGATCATTTTAAAAAACTTTTCATATTCCCAATAAAAACCAACATTGATCGCGACTGTCGATTCATGATCCAATGGATTGCATCATTTTAAAAAACTTTTCATTTTCCTAATAAAAGTTGGCATTGATCGCGACCGTCGATTCGTGATCCGATGGACCGAATCATTTTAAATAACTTTTCATATTCCCAATAAAAACTGGTATCGATCACGACTGTCGATTAGTGATTCGATGGAACAGATCATTCTCAAAAAACTTTTATAAATTCCCAATAAAAAATACCATCGATCCCGACAGTCGATTCTCGATCCGATGGATCAGATCATTTTCAAAAACTTCATAATTTTCCCAACAAAAATCGGCATTGATCATGATCGTCGATTTGCGATTCAATGGACTGGATCATTTTTTAAAAAATCCACAAAAGTTTCGATAAAAATCAGCATCGATTGCGACCGTCGATTCAAGATCCGATGGACTGGATTCTTTCGATTAAAATCAACATTGATCGTGACCGTCGATTCACAATCTGATGGAGTGGATCCTTATAAAACTCAAAATACCAGCATCGATCGCGACCATCGATCCGTGATATAATGGATTTGATTATTTTAATAAAAACCATCTAATCACCACAATCGATTCATGATCCAATGGACTAGAGCTTTTCCAAAAACTAAAATACAGCATTGATCGCGATTGTCGATTCGCGATTCGATGAACTAGATTCTTTCAATAAAAACTATCATTAAACGTGACCATTAACTCGGGATCCGATGGACCGAATGATATTGCGAAAATACAAAAACATCTCCCCAGAGAACAAAATAGTAGGACGGATCCAATCGATCATAGATCGGAATCTTGACCATGACACAGTGGGACGACAGATCCGATCAATTATGGATCGGAATCTTGACCACACACCAATGGGACAACGAATCCGATCGATATGGATCGGAATCTTGACCACACACCAGTGGGACAATGGATTCGATAGATCATGGATAGGAATCTTGACCACACACTAATGGGATGACGGATCCGATTGATCATAGATCGGAATCCTGACCACACAGCAGTGGGACGACGGATCCGATCAATCATAGATCGAAATCTTGACCATAAAACTACAGGATGACAACTCGATTGGTCAACCCATGGATAGACCTACATCATTCGTAGAAGCCAGAGTTGATCACAACCAACCTTCCGGATCAACCCAAAAACAATCAAGTCTGATTACCCTGTGAGACGATAGAATCAATCAACCATTAGATTCTTGATCATGACCACTAATCAGACTTGCATAAAAAACCATCCCCAGTAAATCTCAGTCCCAGTTGTGACAACCAAAATCGAAGAAATAAAGTATACAAATCTCCAAAATCCATAATCCCCAGCATGCGCACTAACCCATTGCATATTTCCAACAAAAACTAGTAAACTTGAAGTCTCATAGGCATCTCCAGTGGAGACGACCAGTAGATGGACAATAAAAACTCCCACGAAGTATCACTCCCCAAGATGGGGCAACTTTCAAAACCATGAAATATTTTCAAAATAAAGTGTCAGACTTCCGAAGCACTAAGAGATCTTTCATATCTCTAGGTAAGAGTCCGTGCAAAATTAAATAAGATCTGATATCTAGCAGTTTCCCTAGAGATTATCGGATCCGGATGCACATCAAAATACGATCGGACTGAACTCTAGTGTCAGCTCTATTGTATCAAATGCTAATGCTCTGAAAAGACAATAGGCCAAGACTAGTCAGAAGAAATCATCCAAACGGTGAAAAAGATGAATTGTAATCTAAGTGTCAAAACCAGAAGATTGCATGGAAAAAGGTTACCCACACATATCTAGGCATGGATGCTTGCGGAATTTGATCGAGTCCAAGTCGGCATAGTGAGTTCCCCGCAAGGCCACAGAAAGTGCATGGCAGCTAACCACTTTGACAATCAAACAAAACAAATACTCCTGGGGTGATTTAGGAAGCAACGGACAATCCAATATCGGGTCAGTATCCCCGTAAGGCTGCAGAAAGTGTAAAAGCTCTATTGTACCTTTCCGATGTTAGTACCGATCAGGAGTGAAAGGATTGTGATTGGCGGCCCGTACAGGGACAGTCACAACATTTTCCTTAAACCCTCTCAATATGTTCTAGTTATCTATTTCTGGGCAACCAGCTAACACAGACATAAAGGCAGGCAATGAATTCAGATCGCAATTCGTGACTAACTGGCAAAGGAGAGGTGTCCACTCACTTTGCTTTCAGTTGCACACAACCTCTACCAAAGAAGGGCATCTATAAACACCCCAACCCATGCTGATAAGCTGATAGAGTTTTAACGGATGGATGGATAACCGAACCCCAATCCTAAACCCTAACCCTAGAGCCTAAACCCTGGGAACCCCAGCCAACTCACCCGGTCAGCGTACCTAAACACATTACCCAATTAACTCACCTAATAAGCCCGAACCCAAGCCTAATCGAAGAAATGGCCGAAACCTTAAAGCAATAGCCCTCACAACAGAGCCTCCATACGCTTAGAGGATACTGTCTGCCAAATCAGGGAGTCTAAGTGGGGACTGGCGGCAGCTAGGTTGCTGTCCGACCATGTAACGCCCTGAAAATCGGGGGTCGAGCAAAAGTTCAACTCCTGAGTTCCAACTCATCACCTATGCAACATGGATAATGATGATTAAATGTTGTCCGTGTTAATGCACTAAACATGAGTGAGATTATACCAAATCAGCATATCATACCCCAGAGACAGTTAAATTACGCAAGCGGAAGACCATGATAGATATGTATAAAACATATGGTGGTGGTGCGTCTCTAGAGTATAATCATGTTTCAGGTTAAACAATTACATGTATCGTTTCAAAATACAAAATATCAAAATGTGTAGGTCCGTCTACATCATGAAATCCCTATAGCCCCGACGATCAGAATGCGGCCTACATGAACCCGCTAGAGTACTGCATATACGAGAACCTCCTCCTCGTCATAAAAATCAGGCTCCGCTTCATAAGCTGCGTCATCATCTACAACTAAGACAGAGTCTGGTTGGTGTTTTAAAACACCATCCCAGAGTGGGAGTGAGTGATCAACTCAGTGGAACTATAAGGCAAAGGTTAACATGTTATCAATCCAGTCAAGCAGTTATGATAAAGTAGTACAACAATCATGTCCTAGATTACTCTTGTTAATGCAAGAATGGTATGTGATAATGATACAAGCCCTCACCTACACTCCCTCAGGGACTTCATCTCACGTTCGTGCATGACATCCTCCCGAAACGTGCGCTTCCTCTCCAAAGCATATGCAGTGCGGTACATGATCGTGATTAGTCAAGTTCTTAATTAGGCATATTCATACAGTAAGATTTGGGAAGCTAAGGTAGCTTCCTTCATATTATTTACCCAAACATTGATCCATCTAGAGTTGTCAATCCTAGTTAATCACATACGAAGAACAGTTCCAGGTAGTTACGGAGTGGCTCGTCACCTCAGCGCAGGCCTGGTTTATACTCAAGGTCACTACGGAAAATCTCGTCGCCTTAACGTAGTCTTAGAGTATACTCGAGGTCACTACGGGCTCGTCACCAAATCATAGGCCGACAGTTCGAATATAGTGTCTTATACCATCATATTTGGCTCACGAATCTTGGTTGCTCATTAAACACTACGGGGAGGCTGGTCGCCCCAGCGTAGGCCGACAGCTCGACCACGGTGTCCCATATCACCATCCCCAACTCATGAGTCTTAGCGGATCGAGGTACCAAGGTAAAACGGGCTTTTTACTGGTGAGTTTGGTCCTTAGATTCAAGCAGTAGCGTCCATACATGGTGAACATAAATTGGGCCAATCGGCTTACTTGACAAGCTCGACTAGTACGAGCGTACGTTGAATTAGTCGACATGGAGCGTATACGCACCCCTCGGGGCCTAACCACTGTTGGTAATCACCGTACGACTCGGATTCATTGGACGTATCCGTCATGACTAAAATAGCTTGGCCCCAATCACACTTCAAGCAATGGCATTTACATGTGATAGTTAAAGACAGCATGTGACAACCAAATCTAAACATAAATCCCATTCGAGCATTTCAACAAACACATACCACCATGTCATCATACATAAGCATTCATCTGTAAATCACATAGTAGTAAGATAGGTTGCATAAAGGAAACTATAACTATATATAAGGGAATTGAGAATCCTATCTCAACACCCTCAGTAAGTACATTACATCAAGCATTTTCTCATTCAGGCATTTTATCAAACACTTAGACCACACATATTACCTACAGGTAATAAATTCGTTAAAAGTACATACTATAGCTAGTCCTTTCACAAGGAGTAGCCACGTATACACCGATCATGTATTAGCGATCAATAATCATAACAAGCACAAATTATAATTCCATACTCATTCAAACATTTAGACTACACACTTCAACATACATGGCGTATGTTGGTCATAACATGTATTAAACCAAATCTTTTCACCAAGGAGTTGTCACATATACAACAATCATATATCCACGACGGATAATCATGGCAAGCACGAATCTAAATTTCATACCCATTCAAACATTTTTACAAACACTTAGACTACACCCTTCAACATACATGGCGTATGTTGGTCATAACTTGTATTAGAGCAAATCCTTTCACCAAGGAGTTGTCACATATACAACCATCATATATCCATGACGGATAATCATGGCAAGCACGAATCCAAATTTCATACTCATTCAAATATTTTTACAAACACGTAGACTACACACTTCAACATACATGGCGTATGTTGGTCATAACATGTATTTGAGCAAATCCTTTCACCAAGGAGTTGTCATATATACAACAATTATATATCCACGACAGATAATCATGGCAAGCACGAATCCAAATTCCATACCCATTCAAACATTTTAACACACACATGAATTACACTATATTCAACATAGTTCATATATATCTATAAAACGAGGGAAACATCGTATCTAGCATGAGAAATGGCAACGAAGTCAGTTATAAATTATTAACCGTCATTAACAACCTTGAAAACCATAACCTAAATGTTTATAGTCTGCACCTTTCGCCAGTAAACTCGTAATGGATTCAGTTTGAACACTCTCGCCTTGTAAACTAGACTTTGAATACCTAATCAATAAAACGGGTTAGCTATTTCATCGATCTATGTATTTAGATTCCTAAAACAGGTTAGGGTTAGGGTTTCTTACCTAAGAACGGAATCAGAATCTCCGGTATAGTGACACGGAAGTGGTACTTACGTACGTGGAGTAGTGGGATCAAATCCCAAGAACTATCTCACACTCGCTCTCTCACTTCTCCACTTTCTCCTTCACTTCCTCTCTCTTTTCTCTCTTAGGGTTTAGAATTCGTATGGAATGAGAGAGGGGTGAGTTAAGGCCCTTATATAGGCTTAGAACTAAAGGGAATGGCCCCATGGCCATGGTATACTTAGGTTATAGCCAAAGAGTGGTTGTTTCGGTCCAACAGAGCACATCTGGAGGCCCCCTTTTCTGCATACGATCTGGAGAAAGTTCCCTGACATTGGATCTAGGTCAGGTTAATTAAGTTTTCGGTCCAATCAAATTTACGAAACGACCACAGAGGACCAGTTTCAATTCAACGATCATCGCGACTCGATCATGGACACAAGTACACTGACCTGCGTATGAAATTTTTCCTGATCCAAGGGTGTATTTGGGTCAGATTCTGACAGTCTGAAACCTTAGAATTTGTCCGCAAGCGAACAACCCAGTTTACTTAAATCTGAGTACATTTTCTAAAGATATTTGCGTTTCTCATAAACTTCACTCCACGCTAAAGTTGTGCGTTTCTGGATACTATTAGGACTTGATTTCGAGGTGGTTGTCAAGCCCAGTATGGAGGTCATAACCATATGGTTTCACAGTAATCGGATTTTCGATGCACGGTCCAGGTCCGATACGGAGTTTCGATGTGCTCCCGAGAGCAACCGAGTTTTGAGATTGATTCTAAGTTTCATGGTAATATAGCGTTATTGATTCTACAAGTTTTGGGTCTTATCGATCGTATTTAAAGTGATCTAAGCTACTTTCACAGATAATCTCGTTTAACACTTAGTTAATTCTCGTCTAATTTCTAAAGAATTTGGTCCTAAGTGATTTCTGCTTGAGGTGGAACTTGGGCCTTTATACGGATTTTTCCGATACGTTACAATCTACCCACCTTAAAGAAAAATTTCATCCTCAAAATTAGTACATTTTCATACTCCTCGAGAATCTAAGGGTAGTTCTTACGGACCTCGGCTTCTATCTCCTAAGTAGCCTCTTCCTTAGTGTGATGCGTCCATAACACCTTCACCAATGGGATAACCTTACTACGCAACACCCGCTCCTTCTTGTCTAGGATACGTGGCTGCAGTACATAAGTAGCATCCTCACACAACTGTACCTGCTCCCATTCGATGATGTGGGAAGGATCAAGAACGTATTTCTTCAGCATAGATACATGAAATACGTTGTGCACGCTCGCGAGTGGTGTGGGCAAAGTAAGGCGGTATGCGACCACACCCACTCGGTCTAGTATCTGGAATTGTAATGTCCCAAAAAAATCCGTACAAAGACCCGAATACCACCTCAGGCAGAAATCACTCAGGACCAAATCCTTTAGAAATTAGACAAAATTAACTAAGTGCTAAACTAGATTAGCTGTGAAATTAGCTTGAACCACTTTAAATACGAACCGCAAGACCTAAAACTTGTAGAATCATTAACGCTATATTACCCTATAATCTAGGATAAATCTCTAAACCCAGTTGCTCTCGGGAGAGTACCTTGAAACTTTGTACTGGACCTGGACCGCGCGTCGAAAGTCCGATTACTACGAGACCAAATGGTTAGGACCACCTTACTGGACTTGACAACCATCTTGGAAATCAAATCCAGATAGTATTTAGAAACGCACAACTTGAGCCCGAAGCAAAGTGTGTAAGAAACGCGAATATCTTTAGGAAACGTGCTCAGATTTAAGTGAATTGAGTCATTCACTTGCAGGCCAAATATAAGGATTCAGACCTTCAGAATCTAACCCAATTACACTCTCGGATCAGGGGAAATTTTCAATACATGTCAGTGTACTTGTGACCCTGATCGAATACCGGTGACCGTTGAATTGAAACTGGTCCACCACGGTCGATCTATAAATCCGATCGAACTGAAAACTTAACTCAACCTAGATCCAATGCCAGGGAGCTTAAGTCCGACCGCATGTAGAAAAGGGGCTTCTAGAAGTGCTCCGTTGGATCGAAATAGCCCTTATTTGGCTATAACCTAAGTATACCATGACCCTGGGGCTATTCCCATCAATTTTGGGCCTATATAAGGGCCTTAAACCCTCTTTCTCTCATGTCATACGAATTTTAACCCTAAGAGAGAGAAAAGAGAAAAGAGAAAAGAAAAGAGAGAGAAAGTGAGGGAGAGAGTTGGAGTTTACTTGTGAGCTTCTTCCCTGCCATTCCATGTGCTTAACTACCGCTGCCGTAACACTATTCGGCGTTTCTGATTCCATTCTTGGGTAATAAATCCTAACCCTAACCTGTTTTAAAGATTTTAATAGAGCAGGTGGCGAGATAGCTAACCTATTACCTGTTATAGGTTGTTGTGGTGTCGTAGACAAAGATTTAGTGTTTAAAATGAGTCTGTTGCGAGTCTACCGTGCGAAAGGTGTGGACTATAAACGTTTAGGTTATGGTTTTCAAGGCTTTCAATGTCGGTTAATGATTTATAACTGATGTGGGTGCCATTTCACATGCTAAATGCGATGCCTATTTCACTTTTATATATATATATATATATATATATATATATATATATATATATATATGAACTATGTTGAATATAGTGTATTTTATGTGTTTGTTGATATGACTGAATGAGTACGGAATTTGGATTCGTACTTGCCATGATTATTCATCGTGAATATATGGCCGTTATGCGTGTGACAACTCCTTGGTGAAAGGATTTGTCCTAATTCCTTTTATCGCCAACATACATTATGTATATTGTAGTGTGTAGTCTAAGTGCTTGTAAAAATGTCTGAATGAATATGGAATTTGGATCTGTACTTGCCATGATTATTAACTATGAATATATGCTTGTTGTGTATGTGGCAACTCCTTTGTAAAGGGGCTTGCCAGGATATATGTTATAACTAGTCTAATACATGTATGTTGAAATGTGTAGTTTAAGTGTTTGATAAAATGCATGTATGAGTAATTGTTTGATGCTTTGTATTTACGAGAGTTGTTGAGATAGGATACTCAACTACCTTATCCATATGTATGCTTTTCTTCATGTTAGCTTTAATTTCAATGGTATGCTTTGTGTAGCCAATGTACATGTAAAATATCATGGTATATGTGTTGACTAATATGCTCAAATGATATGCATGTTGGAATTGGTTGTTAAATGCCGTTGGATTTTCATGTATGCTTACTTCTTGCATTTGACTGTAATTGGGACTACGACGTAGTCCAGGCAATCGGTAACAATTCTTGTTTGAGTGGTTGAGCTAGTCTTACCACATTTGATGTGTTCGGTGAATTCGAGGCGTACGATGATCGTCGACAGTGGTACCTTGTCAGCTAATTCTGCGTACGCTCATACCAGTCGAACTTGTCTAATAAACCGATTGGCTTATTGTGTGTTTACCATGTGTGGACGCTCCTGCTTGAATCTGATGTACCAACTTACTAGTGAAAAGCCCATTTAACCATGGTACCACGATCCGCTAAGACTCATGAGTCGGGCATGGTAGTATGGGACACCGTGGTCGAGTTGTCGGCCTACGCTGGGGCGACGAGCCTCCCTGTAGTGGCCAGTGAGCAACCCAAACTCGTGAGCCGAATACTGTGGTATGGGACACTGTATTCGAGCTGTCGGCCTTCATTGGTGCAGCCTGGCTGTGGTCCCCAGTCGGGTTGAGGACGAGCCTTCGAAAATAGACTGTCAATTGGTAGGGCGTTGGTGGAGTGACCTCGAGTACAAAATAGGCCTACCCCGGCACAGCCTGGCTGTAGTCCCCAGTCGGGTTGGTGACGAGCCTTCGAAAATAGACTGCCAGTTGGTAGGGTGTTGGTGGCAGTGACCTGAACTTGCCTATCGTATGTGATTAACTAGGATTGACGACCCTAGATGGATCATTGTTTGGGTTAATGATATAAAGGGCGGTACCTTAGCTTCTCAATCCTGTTGTATGAAAAGGACTAATAAGAACTTGGTAATCACTTTCATACATCGCACTGCATGTGTTGTTTGGCTTTGAGTAGAGAGCACTGGGGAAGTGATTGACATGCGCGACCGTTAGATGAAGATCGCAGAGGGAGTGCAGACGAGGGCATGCATCATTTATACATACCATTCCTGTATTAATCAGAGTACTTAGGGATGTTTGATTGTATTGTTTTATCATTACTGCTTGACTGAATTGATAACATGTTAACCTTTGCTTTATAGTTCCACTGAGTTGATCACTCACTCCCACGTTACGGGACGGTGTTGTACACACCAACCAGACTCTGTCTTAGTTACAAGTGGAGGCGATGCCTATGAGGTGGAGCCGGACTATGAAGATGACGAGAAGGCATTCTCTTTCATGCAGTTTTCAGGTGGGTTCATGTGAGTCGTGGCCTGATCGACGGGGACTTCTGGGATGTTAATTAGATGCCCTTACACTTGCTATTTTATCTTTTTGAATCACACATGTATATTCATTTTTGGTCCATTTTGGGAAGTATACATGTATCTATTTAACCTGGTAACATGTTCACACTCTAGAGACTTACAACAGTTTATATACTTTATATATTTATCACAGTTCTTTCGCTTGCGTAATTTAACTGTCTCTAGAGTATGATATGTTGTTTTGAAGTAATCTCACTCATGTTTAATGCACTAACACGGACAACATTTAATCATCATTATCTATGTTGCATAAGTGATGCGTTGGAACTCGGGAGTGGTATGCTCGACCCCCAATTTTCAGGGCGTTACAGGAATGGACCAATAAATCTTGGCGTGAGCTTCCCCTTCTTGCCAAACCGAAGGACTCCCTTCATGGGAGAAACCCTAAGAAATACATGGTCCCCAACCTCGAACTCTAGCGGTCACCGTTTCGTATTGGCGTAACCCTTCTATCTGCTCTGTGCTGCAAGAAGTCGATGCCTAATAATGTCGATCTTCTCTGAGGTTGCCTGTACTAACTCGGGTCCAATCAAAATTCTCTCGCCAACTTCCGCCCAGCAATGTGGTGCTCTACAAGGGTGCCCATACAGTGCTTCGTAGGGAGTCATGCCAATACTCGCCTGAAAGCTGTTGTTGTAAGCAAACTCGGCATAAGGAAGACAGTCATCCCAACTGTCCTTGAAATTAAGCACGCAAGCTCGCAACATGTCCTCTAACACCTGGTTTACCCGTTCCGTCTGCCCATCCTTCTGTGGGTGGAACGCGGTACTAAACTTCAACTTCACACCCATTGCTTCCTGGATATGAGTCCAGAAGATAGATGTGAATCGCGTGTCTCGATCTGACACGTTCTCCATAGAATTCCATGCAGACGTACTATCTCCTTGATGTACAGCCTGGCCAAATTGTCTGCAGAGTTTGTAACTCTGATCGGGAGGAAATGAGCCAATTTCATCAATCAGTCCACAATCACCCAAATGGAGTCATGCCCCTTCCTCATCTTCAGTAACCCTGAAATGAAATCCATAAAGATGAAGTCCCACTTCCATTCAGCTATAGGCATAGGTTGAAGTAGACCAGGAGGTCGGCGATGCTCAGCTTTGACCTGCTGGCACGTGAGACAACGGGATACGAAGTCAGCTATATGGGCCTTCATGTTAGCCCACCAGTACGAACGTTTCATGTCTCGATACATCTTCGTACTACCCGGATGCATCGCCATCTTCGAATTGTGAGTGGCAGCCAGAACTTCTCTCCTTAAGTCATGGAGATTCGGGACGCACAGGCGGCCACAATATCGCAAACCTCCATCTAAACCAACCCTCCATTCGGAGTTATCACTGTCGCTCACCAGCTCTCTCATCTCGGCCAATCGCTCATCCTCTTTTTGAGCTGTTATGATCCTATCATTCACAAGTGGTCGCACAGGAATGTGTGCGATGCTCGTAAACGGCTCCTCTACCGTGAGCTTCTGCTCAAAATCTCGCACGAACTCCACCATATTCCACTCCTCAACCATTAGCAGAGCCACAAATGCTATCGCTTTCTTGCGGCTCAACGTGTCTGCCACAAGGTTGGCCTTACCGAGATGATAGGAGACCTCGAACTTGAAGTCCTTCAAGGTTTCCATCCATCGGCGCTGCCTCATATTCAAGTCTCTCTGGGTGAATATATAGCGAAGGCTCTTGTGGTCGCAAAAGAGCTCGAACTCCTCTCCGTAGAGGTAATGTCTCCAGAGCTTCAATGCAAATATGACGGCCGCTAACTCCAGGTCGTGCGTAGGGTAATTCTCTTCATATTTCCTCAACTATCGCGATGTATAGGCAATCACCCTGTCCTTCTGCATAAGGACGCAACCCAAACCAATACGAGACGCGTCGGTATATATAGTATATCTGACCCCTTACTCTGGCAATACTAACACAGGGGCAGACGTCAGCTTATCCTTCAGCTCCTGAAAAGTTGCTTCTGCCTTCTCATTCCAGGAAAACTTAAGATCCTTCCGAGTCAGCTGTGATAACAGCCTGGCAATCTTAGAAAAGTCCCTAATGAATCAACGGTAGTAACCTGCCAGACCAAGAAAGCTCCTCACTTCAATAACCGAACCGGGCTGCTCTCAGTCCTGAACTGCGGCTACCTAAGAAAGGTCCACAACTATCGCTTCCTTGGACACAACATGTCCTAGGAACTTGACTTCCTCCTTCCAGAAGTCGCACTTCTTGTACTTAGCGAACAACTGATTCTTTCTGAGCGTATCAAAGACTACTCGCAGATGCTCCTCGTGATCTTCTCGACTCTTGGAGTATATCAGGATGTCATCTATAAACACGATAACAAATTGAAATAGATACGGTCGAAACACCCTGTTCATCAGGTTCATGAACACGGCCGGTGCGTTTGTGAGTCCAAACGACATCACAAGAAACTCGCAGTGCCCAAAACTGGTCTTGAAAGTCGTCTTCTGCACGTCCTCATCCCTGACGCGCAACTGGTGATACCCTCACTGTAAGTCAATCTTTGAGAAATATTGTGCCCCCTTCAACTGATCGAACAGATCATCTATCCTGGGCAAAGGATACTTGTTCTTCACCGTCGCTTGGTTCAGCCTGCGATAATCAATACATAATCGTAGAGATCCATCCTTCTTCTTCACAAACAATACAGGATAACCCTCAAGGTGCGAGTCACTTTGCTAAATTTTCACTTTGCGAAGGCCTGATGCTCTTCAACCTTAGCTCAGGTCTCTCCAAGTTCGGCCCAGACTTGTCCGACCTCCTATCGCAGGGCGGCTTGGCCCTCCTCAATTCGAGCCCAGCGGGCTTCTGAAGTAGCCCGATTACTATCACGCCCCTGTGCAGCGGGATGAGAGCCCTCATCAGTGCCTTGGGCCTCCTTTTCATTCTCTTCTTACCCTTCCTCTTCTTCGCCTTCTTCCTTTGACTCATCTCTGCCTTCTTTCTCACTCTCCTCCTCTATATCAATACTTTCCACCTCCTCACTTTCTGACTCCTCCCCATACTCATCAAGTCGGGCTTGACGTTGTCAAGGGTCGATCCCCATGTTGTTAAGCGTAGTATCATTTATGAAGCGGATCGGCGCAACATCATCATGTTAAATTTATAGCCAAACTCTCGAGCAATCTTGCATTCCAGTCGGCCACAAAGGTATCCTGTACGGCGATCTCTTTCTCGCACACTCTTGAAATAATTTTCACTGGCATATACCACACCACGTGGAATTCCCATAATTCGGGCCACCAAATCCACATTGATTGTGTGTTCCCGCCTTCTTACGGAAATAGTTAACTGTAGAGGCTCCAGCGATGGGTCTCGTATATGGGCGTAGAAGGATCGAACAGTATTCTCACTGCGTGAGACTTGCCCTCGAACATGAGACCCCACCCGGCGTCCACCAGGAGGTCCATTATTGGATGTAGCCCAAACAGCCTCTCGTCTACGTGAGCTCAAATACAACCCTACGGCCACCAAACCGACCGTGTTCGATGCCCGCTGGAATCGCTCTTTCGATTGGAATTCAGGGATCTAGATCCTGCTTCGACTTACTCTCTTGGGCAACCCTTGTGCTAGCTTCGGCGCCCTCCTTCTTCCTTGGACGGGTAGGGCGGCTAGGCCCGGCTTCATCCGTAGGAGCCCTCTTCGTCCCCATGAGAGAAAGAAGCCTGGAAAGAGAAAAGATGGTCGCCACAAGCTCAAAAAGAGTCATGGAAGTGAAATAAAATGGAAGGATAGGATGGGTTGTTGAACCTTGAAGTTTTTAAGACACAAAGGAGGGTTTGTGCACGCATATGAGAGGGATTTAGGGAGATGGGTGGTTATAGAAGATGGATTTGAGAGAGGGGTAGAGGTGGTACAAGAAGAAAGAAGAAAATGGGATTGGAGAGGTGATTTGAGAGGGAAAAATGAAGATTTGAGGGATTTAGAAAACTTGGGGTGTGTAAGAGAGGATAAGGAAATAAATGGAAAAGAAAAAGGGCGTCCCCACACGTTTTTGTGGGCCCCATACCACCGTACACGAGTCGGCCCGCCGCGGCCCGACAGGCCAGGCCGAAGCCAGGCACGGTGCACCGCGGTAAGGCGGTGGCCACCCCCCTCTAGGGCTGCCGATGATGTACAAGGGACCCCCTAGGTCCCACCAATTTGCGTGATTCAGGCCCCCTCGGCCGTTTGAAGCGAATTCGGGTCCCATTACGCATATATTCACGCCTTTCAGATTGTTTGGATGTGGAATGGGTTGAATTTTCATCTAAACCCATCAACTGACTGTCTGGAAAGAATTTAGGATTACCTCGCATGATCACAAATGCCTACGGGTCCGATTTGAATGGTCAGTTTCGGTCCATTTCGTCGACGGGCGAAAACTTGGAATCCTAGGACTGTTTCTCCATTTTATGGCTCTCACCTAAGTCAAAGTGCGTCAGTGTGCGTCGAGTTACCATAACCCAGGTCCATTTTAATCCAAATCATGCTTTGATACCAACTTGTAATGCCCTAAAAATCGTGGGTCGAGCAGAAGTTCAACTCCTGAGTTCCAACGCATCACCTATGCAACATGGATAATGATGATTAAATGTTGTCTGTGTTAGTGCACTAAACATGAGTGGGATTATACCAAATCAGCATATCATACCCCAGAGACAGTTAAATTACGCAAGCGGAAGACCATGATGGGTATGTATAAAACATATAAGTGGTGGTGCGTCTCCAGAGTATAATCATGGTCCAGGTTAAACAATTACATGTATCGTTTCAAAATACAAAATATCAAAATGTGTAGATCCATCTACATCATGAAATCCCTATAGCCCCGACGATCAGAATGCGGCGTACATGAACCCGCCAGAGTACTGCATATACGAGAACTCCTCGTCGTCATAAAAATCAGGCCCTGCTTCATAAGTTGCGCCATCATCTGCAACTAAGACAAAGTCTGGTTGGTGTTTTAAAACACCGTCCCAGAGTGGGAGTGAGTGATCAACTCAATGAAACTATAAGGCAAATGTTAACATGTTATCAATTTAGTCAAGCAGTAATGATAAAGCAGTACAACAATCATGTCTTAAATTACTCTTGTTAATGCAAGAATGGTATGTGATAATGATGCAAGCCCTCGCCTACACTCCCTCAGCGACTTCATCTCACATTCGCGCATGACATCCTCCTGAAACGTGCACTTCCTCGCCAAAGCACATGCAGTGAGTGCATGATCGTGATTAGTCAAGTTCTTAATTAGGCATATTCATATAGCAGGATTTGGGAAGCTAAGGTACCTCCCTTCATATCATTTACCCAAACATTGATCCATCTAGGGTCGTCAATCCTAATTAATCATATTCGAAGAACAGTTCCAGGTAGTTACGGAGCGGCTCGTCACCTCAGCGCAGGCCTGGTTTATACTCGAGGTCACTACGAAAAAGCTCATCGCCTTAACGTAGTCTTAGAGTATACTTGAGGTCACTACGGGCTCGTCACCTGATCGTAGGCTGACAGATCGAATACAGTGTTTCTACCACCATATTTGGCTCACGAGTCTGGGTTGCTCATTGGACACTATGGGGAGGCTCGTCGCCCCAGCGTAGGCCGACAACTCAACCACAGTATCCCATACCACCATGCCCGGCTCATGAGTCTTAGCGGATCGAAGTACCAAGGTTAAACGGGCTTTTCACTGGTGAGTTTGGTACCTTAGATTCAAGCAGTAGCGTCCATACATGGTGAACATACATTAGACCAATCGGGTTACTTGACAAGCTCGACTAATAGAAGCATACGTTGAATTAGTCGACATGGAGCGCGTACGCACCCCTCGTGGCCGAACCACTGTCAGTAATCATCGTACGAATCAGATTCATCGGACGTATCTGTCCTGGCTAAAACAGCTTGGCCACCGAAAATGAACCATTACCGATTGCCTGGACTACATCATAGCCCCAATCGCACTTCAAGCAATGGCATTCACATATGATAGTCAAAGACAGCATGTGACAACCAAATCTAAACATAAATCCCATTCGAGCATTTCAACAAACACATACCACCATGTCATCATACATAAGCATTCATCTGTAAATCACATAGTAGTAAGATAGGTTGCATAAAGGAAACTGTAACTATATATAAGGGAATTGAGAATCCTATCTCAACACCCTCAGTAAGTACATTACATCAAGCATTTTCTCATTCAGGCATTTTATCAAACACTTAGATCACACATATTGCCTACAGGTAATAAATTCGTTAAAAACACATACTATAACTAGTCCTTTCACAAGGAACAGCCACGTATACAACGATCATGTATTAGCGATCAATAATCATAGCAAGCACAAATCATAATTCCATACTCATTCAAACACACACACTTTAACATACATGGCGTATGTTGGTCATAACATGTATTAGAGCAAATCCTTTCACCAAGGAGTTGTCACATATACAACAATCATATATCCACGACGGATAATCATGGCAAGTACGAATCCAAATTCCATACCCATTCAAACATTTTTATAAACACTTAGACTACACCCTTCAACATACATTGCATATGTTGGTCATAACATGTATTAGATCAAATCCTTTCACCAAGGAGTTGTCACATATATAACAATCATATATCCACGACGAATAATCATGGCAAGCACGAATCCAAATTCAATACTCATTCAAACATTTTTACAAACACTTAGAGTACACACTTCAACATACATGGCATATGTTGGTCATAACATCTATTAGAGCAAATCCTTTCACCAAGGAGTTATCACATATACAACAATCATATATCCATGACAGATAATCATAGCAAGCACGAATACAAATTCCATACCCATTCAAATATTTTAACACACACATGAATTACACTATATTCAACATAGTTCATATATATCTGTAAAGCGAGGGAAACATCGTATTTAGCATGAGAAATGGCAACCAAGTCAATTATAAATCATTAACTGTCATTGACAGCCTTGAAAACCATAACCTAAACGTTTATAGTCCGCACCTTTCACCGAAAAACTAGTAACGGATTCAGTTTCAACACTCTCGCCTTGTAAACTAGACTTTGAATACCTAATCAATAAAATGGGTTAGCTATTTCACTGATCTACATATTTGGATTCCTAAAACAGGTTAGGGTTAGGGTTTCTTACCCAATAATGGAATCAGAATCTCCGGTATAGCGACACGGAAGCGGTAGTTACGTACGTGGAGTAGTGGGATCGAATCACAGGAACTATCTCACACTCACTCTCTCACTTCTCCACTTTCTCCTTCACTTTCTCTCTTTTCTCTCTTAGGGTTTAGAATTCGTATGGAATGAGAGAGGGGTGGGTTAAGGCTCTTATATAGGCCCAAAACTGAAGGGAATGGCCTCAAGGCCATGGTATACTTAAGTTATAGCCAAAGAGTGACTGTTTCGGTCCAACGGAGCACATCTGGAGGCCCCCTTTTTTGCATGTGATCTGGGGAAAGTTTCCTGACATTGGATCTAGGTCAGGTTAAGTTTTCGGTCCGATCGGATTTACAAAACGACCGCAGAGGACCAGTTTCAGTTCAATGGTCATCGCCACTCGATCAAGGCCACAAGTACACTGACATGCGTATGAAAATTTTCATGATCCGAGGGTGTATTTAGGTCAGATTTTGATGGTATGAAACCTTAGAATTGGCCAGCAAGCGAACGGCCCAGTTTACTTAAATCCGAGTACATTTTCTAAAGATATTCGCGTTTCTCACACACTTCGATCCGGGCTAAAGTTGTGTGTTTCTGGATACTATTAGGACTTGATTTCCGAGGAGGTTGTTAAGCCCAGTAAGGCGGTCATAACTGTATGGTTTCGCAGTAATCGAACTTTTGACATGCGGTCCAGGTCCAATAAGGAGTTTCGGTGTGCTCCCGAGAGCAACCGAGTTTTAAGATTGATTCTAAGTTTCAAGGTAATATAGCGTTATTGATTCTATAAGTTTTTGGTCTTGCAGAATGTATTTAAAGTGATCTAAGCTAATTTCACAGATAATCTCATTTAACACTTAGTTAATTCTCGTCTAATTTCTAAAGGATTTGGTCCTAGGTGATTTCTGCCTGAGGTGGAACTCGTGTCTTTGTACGGATTTTTCCGAGACATTACAGACCACGTGTCACTCCCCCTCTTTCGGACAACTTCCCTCAAGCATGTGGGTCTCTTCTTTTTTCGAACCTTAAGTATGAGGTTGAGGTACATTTACTCTGATGCTCATCTCCTTACCCAAAATTACACTTTTATCACCTCATCCAACCCATGAGATGATGTCATGTGGCAATATCCAATCTCAGCCATTCAACCACATTTTGCCCCTAGGATCATCAGGAATTACCAGAAAACTAGTTTTTGATACTATAAATAACCCCAACCCCTTCTCATTTCAAGCATCCACTCTCATTCCAACCCACTCCCATTTCCAGAAATCCCTTAGCCTTAGCCTTAGCCATTTTTCACCAAGGAGAGTCCGAGAGAGAGAGAGAGAGATGAGAGAGAGAGAGAGAGAGAGAGAGAGAGAGAGAGGAGAGAGAGAGAGAGAGAGAGAGAGAGAGAGAGAGAGAGAGAGAGAGAGAGAGAGAGAACCCAACCCTAGTTTAGTCTAGCCTAGCCTAGCCAGAGTCTAAGCCTCCTGAGTCACCTAAGTTCAAATATGAGTCACTTGATCTAGCCTTACGAACTACCATTCATCCTGTCATCCAAGCCTCTATCAGTTTCATCAAATCAGTGCATTATCATTGTACAACATTCATTCCCTTCTTAACCCCTTGCTCTTCATATACATCGGTATCATAGTGCATTTTCATCGTTTTCACGCATCTGACTGGTGAGCTTATGCTACATGACGTGCCGATATAATCGGATCTTACCTATTAGAAACCTTAGCTAGTTGGCCATCGTTTTAACATATACATTGCACTCCATCGTTTCCATCGTATCTGACTGGTGGGTGTATGCTTTGAGACCTGCCGATATAATCGTAACAAGTCTACCAGAAACCTTAGTACGTTGGCCGTCATTTTATCATAAGCATTCATACAAAATCAAGCATCCCATACATACGTACACCCTGCACTTGATCATTTTGAACGTATGCTCTACGGGTTGTCGATATAGTCGGATTTGATCCATCAGAAAATCCAGATCAATTAATCACCAGTATCGATACATCGCATTACATTTTCTGCACGCAAGAACTACCCTTCAGAAATTAGTCAGATCTTATAAAGAAAAGCTCGTACATCCATACAAGTATAGTGGGTGCCTAACACCTTCCCTCTATGTAACCACAGTCCCCTACTCGGAATCTCTGGAACGTAAACTCACGAGTCATCTTAGGGTTAAGGATCTTCAAGTTCTCAACCTTAAGTGTTTCTATGAGCTAACTAAGTGTAGAGTCGTAAAAATTGGTTAGACTCTGGTCAAATATAACACCTTCACCCTCTTTAACAAAGCCCTCAAAAGAGGCAACCAAGTGGAAAGAAGATAGTAGATCTCCCGTACCCTCAGGGAATCCACTCTCCAACATCCATAGTGACTAAGAAACTTGCTAATGAGTCCGACTCAATTCTGGCTCAGCAAGACTAGAACCGAGTTGCTCATTTATTTTATTTTATTTTTCTTTCCAATAATAAAGTGAAAATGCATTGTGATATCCGAACTCCCAACCTTTTGGAGTTATGTGTGCATTTAAGGTGGTCCATTTTTATACTCATACTATTTTATTAGTCAAATATAGTTACTAATTTAATTATTAAATACAAAGTTCAGTCCAGACGAGTCTTTGAGACAACCAACCCAGCTAGATATCGAGTCCGGTCAAGATTCTGGGTTTTTGAGTTAAGTTGTTGTTTGGTAAACTGAAAAATAAAGTCTAAAAATTAATTTAGCTGCTAAAAATCTAAAATGTTGAGTTCAAATACTTATGAGTACTGAAATTTTTATTTGGTAATTTGTTAAAAAACACGTACTAATATATGAAAATAAGTACTTTTTTCATATAAAAAAAACCCCATTTGCTAAAAACAAACCACAAATGTTTGAAATTTGAAATTTGCCATATTTGCCCTCATTCTCTCAATTTCTATCTTCTATAGAATATGAGACAACATATTATTACCTTACTACTAAATTTGGCGCACCTATGCCCCATCCACATACATCTCTCAAATATGACCCCTAAATTGATGGACCATGCGTATACTCTTCTTGATAAAATAATCATAACCATTCGATTGGTGGACCATGATGTCTCATACAAACACAATATTAGACCATTCATCTCTACTGTCCAGGAAAAAATATTCTCATCCCATTGAATTAGCAGGCCACATGTGTACAATTTTTTATTTCATAGGTGTACAAGCCACCAAATCTTAATCACCATCATTCAACCAACAAAATAGTTTCAATTAGCATATATATATATATATATATATATATATATATATATATATATATATATATTATATATATTATCCATGCCGTCCATCCATTTTGACAGATCATTTAAGGGCATGAGCCCAAGAGGGAGGTAGATTGAATGCTCAAATGGACCACAAAACAAGGAAGTAGTGGAGATTGAATTCCTACTATTACAAACTTCCTAAAGCCTACCGTTTTGTTTACTTGTCATCCAACCTATTTAGGCGGTCACATAGACATGTGTGATGTTTACATGCCATCTATATCATTCATAAGGTCATTCCTATTGAGATGAAATGGAAACACAAATCCAAAACTTGAGTTGTCCTAGGAATGTTTCAGCAGTGGACTTCCAATCCCCACTTTTTTTTATGGTGTGGTCCACTTGAGATTGGATATGCCTTATTTTCGAGACTATGCACTAAAATGATAGGAAAACTAATGGACAGTGTATATATAAAATATTTATTGAGGCGGGCTTACGTCACAGCAACACCCGGTAAAGCGTAACCCAGGTACCTAATCTGCTCCCAAGGATTGTAGAGGACACGGATTGCTTTGGCAAGAAGTTCCTACACTACAAGTTATGTGGGGCCCACCGTGATGTTTTTGAGAAATCCATCCCGTCCATCCGATTTGCAAGCTCATTTTAGGACATGTGACAAAAAAGAGACGGATCCAAAACTTAAGTGGGCCAAATGAGAGGTAAAATTACATAAAGAAATGTTTACCAATGAAACCTTCCTAAGCTCCACCTGGATGTTTATATACTATCCAAACCATTTATAAGGACATCTCCACTGGGATGAAGTGAAAAACGAACAAATTTGTCTAATACAAAACTTTTGTGGCACACAAATGTTTCAATGATGGTCATTGAATACACATTGTTCTTATCGTGAAGCCATCCTGAGATCCACCTCGTTTTTTAATGCATGTCCTAGAATAAGCTTGCAACATGGATGGAAGAGGTTCATTTCTCATAAACATCACAGTGGCCCCACCTAGCATCCTAGCGTAGGACTTTCTGTTAAAGGCTTTGGTAGGAAATGAGAGTGACATGACACCTCCTTGGTTACCATGTTGACATGGCAAAGTTCTATAGCCCACCATGATGCATTTGTTAGATCCATACCATTCATCTATTTTTTACATATTATGTTTTGTCATGAGCCCAAAAATGGGACAGATCCAAAGCTCGAGTGGACCACCACAAAAACCAAACTAATGGAGATTGAACGCCTACAATTGAAAACTTCCTGGGGCCATAGAAGTTTTGGATCAAGTTGATATCCGTGTTTTCCCTTCATCCATGTCTACGTGACCTCATGAACAGATTGGATAGCAAATAAACATCATGGTCGGCCCTAGGAAGGTTTCAACAGTAGGCGTCATTGTCCCCGCAACCTTTTGTGGTGTGGTCCACTTGAGCTGTGGGTCAACCTCCTTTTTACTTTTTTCTTTTTTTGATTATGCCCTAAAATGATTTGGTAAAATAAATTAACGGCGTAAATATAACACATACATCATGATAAGGCAAAAACTTTGCCACATCAACTAGGTTTATACTTTCCTGTTAAAGTCGCACCACGGGTTGTAAAAAGAGGGTAAAGTTACTATTTTGAGAAAAAAATAACTTTAAAATCACTTACTGCTTCCAGCGTTAAGCCTTAAGCCAAAGGAATGAAGCTTAAAATTTTAATTCTTTTAATGAAAATATAAATTAAACACTTAATATTTTAGATTTACCAAATAGTCTGAATCATGAAAATCACTGAAAACAACTTCTTTTAAGCAGGAAATAAGTTTTACCAAACAGGCAATAACCCTCCGGGATCGAGTCTGAAAAAGCAGAACCCCTTGTATCATGATCCAAACCATTGATTTGATGGGCCCCACCATGGACATGCTTGCACCATAAATGTCTACAATTAAACGATCATAGTTGCCCAATCCATAGCATTTTCTTCTCCAATGAATGCAAACTATTGCTCTATCCTTCTCCTCATGTGCATTGGCAGGCCATGATTGAAGGAGCAGGACTGCTCTAAAGAGATTTCTAGGCCATAGTGAGGCCATTAGCTCGACCGTCAGGATAGCTTAAACATGGCCCCACTTCTACAAACTCTATAAAAACATCAGGGTGCTTTATGTTGGAATATTTGGTTGAATGACATAGGCTATTTAAAATAAAAAAACCAAAAAGAAAATAAAAGAAATAAGATAGAAGATTTATAGAGTTGAGTTGATGCGTGACGTGAATTACTCGACTTGAAATCGAATTTACTCCCATTGGACAGAGTCCCAAGTGCAACAGGTTTTCATAACAATCGACCTCCAAGATACAACAACTATAATCCGGTCCTAGCAGTGCACTCACTATACGCGGGCTCGAACCATTTATAGTTTAACCAAATAAGGGGATTAAACCCAACGGGTGCGAGTAACTGACCAACCACATCTCTCTGGTTCAAAACGAAAAGGCACAAGTGTGAGTGCACTCTCGTGTAAAATAAAGTCACACAAGTACCCATACACACACCCGTATGAATACACCCGCGGCCCGGCTCGCCCAAACTGCACACGCACGCAGACAAGGACTCAGACTTGGCACGCCACGACGCGGCTCAGCCAGCATGCGCACGCAGTCAAGGACTCCGATGAATACAAACTATTGCTCTATCCTTCTCATCATGTGCATTGGCAGGCCATGATCGAAAGAGTACAACTGCTCTAAAGAGATTTCAAAGCCATAGTGGGGCTAATAGCTCCACAGCCAAGACAGTTGAAACATGGCCCCACTTCTACAAACTCTTTAAAAAAAAAAAAACATGGTACTTTGTGTTGGAATATTTGGTTGAATCAAATTAACTATTTAAAAAAAAAAGCATGGTACTTTGTGTTGGAATAGAGTTGAGTCGAGGCATGAAGTGAGTTACTCGACTTGAAATCGAATTTTCTCCGCTTGGACAACGTCCCAAGTGTAACAGGTTTTCAGAGCAATCTACCTCCAGGATACAACGACTATAACCCAGTCCCAGAAATGCACTCACTGTACGCGGGCTCGAACCACTTACAGTTTAACCCAACAGGGCATTAAACCCAACAGGTGCCACTAACCAACCCGGCCACATCTTACTGATTCAAAACGAAAAGGCGCAAGTGCGAGTACGCTCTCGCATAAAATAAAGTCGCGCAAGTACCCATACACACCCACACACACACACACACCTGTGCGAGTACACTTGGACCCGTCGCCCGGCTCAGCCCAACCCGCACTCACACGCGGACAAGGACTCGGACTCGGCATGGCACGACGCGGCTTGGCTCGACACGCACGCGTGTGTGCTCAATGACATAGATTAGATCTATTAGTATAGGCCCCCCAAGACCAAATTCAAATGCCCCTTGAATGGGGCTCAAGTCCTAAGAGAAAAAAACCTATCTTATATACAAGAAAACTTTCTTGAGAAAATTTGATGTGGAACTAAACCCACAACTCAAAAGCAATAAAATTTTCAATTTTGAAGGAAAATCGAAATATTTGAATTTTTCTTCTTTTTTTTTTAAATATAAAATTTGAAAAAAATACTTTATTCCCCCACATGTTTCAAAATAATAATAAAAAATCTTTCGAATTAACGCGTAATAGTTATGCAATGGTGTCAGTGTCACCATACACTTAAGCCAATGTTAGAGTAAGCAAGATATGTTTACAGGAATCAGGTGACACCATAGTCTTGAACCTGAATCCTTTTAGCACATCGTTACAATAAGTTAGATCTAGTTTAGTTAATCATCCGCAATCTCATCGTCAATGCCCTTAAATCCTTAGTGATTTCTTCATCCATAGTTTATTGCCCAAACTACGATCGTCTCAAGACTGTCTAGGTTTTCACAACTATCTCATAACCATTCAAGTCCAAAAGATTGTCAATCATCTGTAAGGCCCGTATCCTAGTCTGTACCGTTCCGTAGGCTTCCGCGGCCCTCCCAGTCAAATTCAGACAACCTTTGACCTGTATCCGACGTTTGCACGCGATCCTAAGCCGAGTCATGTATACCTAAGTCGGCTCGACCCGAAACTTGTACACTAACGACCGCGCCGTTGCCGTGGTTCCAACGCCGTGACTCGCGCACCGATCCGATACCCGGGCCAGGAGATGTGGGCCCGCGTACATTCCGAAGAAACGCCACGCGTTGTGAATTCCAAGAGAATCTCTACAACATGTCCCATCAATCAATCAAGTCAAGTACACTCTATACCACAAGTACAAGCAACTCATCCCTTTCCCTTTCCCAAAGTCAGCCCTCTCTCTCCACCCATCCCTTTTTCACCCAAATTTCAACCAAGCCCATACCCTAACCATCCTTTCCTTACAACAACCACTCCATCCATCATTTCTCTCTCTCATTTTTATCTATACTCTTATAACGTCTTAGAAAAATCCATACAAAGACCCGAGTACCACCTCAGGCAGAAATCACTCAGGACCAAATCCTTTAGAAATTAGATGAAATTAACTCAGTGTTAAACTAGATTAGCTGAGAAATTCGCTTGAACCACTTTAAATACGAATTGCAAGACCCAAAACTTGCAGAATCATCGACGCTACATTAACCTACAGTCTAGGATCAATCTCATTACCCAGTTGCTCTCGGGAGCATCACGAAACTCCGTATCGGACCTGGACCGCACGTCGAAAGTCCGATTACCGCGAAACTAAACCATTATGACCGCCTTGCTGGGCTTGACATCCATCTCGGAAATCAAGTCCTGACTGTGTTCAAAAATGCACAAATTGAGCCCGGAGCGAAGTGTGTGAGAAACATGAATATTTTTGGAAATAAAATCCAAACTTAAGTAAACTGAGACGTGTGGCTTGCAGGCCAAATATAAGAATTCAGACCGTCAAAATCAGACCCAAATACAACCTCGGATCAGGAGAAATTTCCCACACATGTCAGTACACTTGTGGCCCTGATCGAGTATCGGTGACCGTTGAACTGAAAACTGGTCTGTCACGGTCGATCTGTAAATCAGATCGGACCGAAAACTTAACTCGACCTAGATCCAATGTCAGGGAGCTTAAGTCCGACCGCACGCAGAAAGGGGGCCTCCAGAAGTGCTCCGTTGAGCCGAAACAGATGAGTTTTGGCTATAACCTAAGTATACCATGACCCTGGGGCCATTCCCATCAGTTCTGGGCCTATATAAGGGCCTTAAAGCCTCTCTCTCATATTCCATACGAATTTTAAAACCCTAAGAAAGAGAGGAGAAGAAAAGGAAAGGAAAGAGAGAAAGAGAGAGAGAGAGTTGGAGATTCATCCTGGGATTTAATCCTGTTGCCTCACGCACTTAGCCACCCTATCTGTATCACAAATCTAACGATTCCGACAATTTACTTGGGTAAGAAAACCTAACCCTAATCTGTTT